>JAJOOS010003358.1:0-23276 GCA_029582725.1 Solanum chiquidenum | reverse complement strand
GAAGAAAGTAATTGCTTTGAGTAAACTGGCACACTTATAATCAAAACAACTAATTTATTTGAAGGATTAGTCATTTTGAAGCTATTCTCTATATATAAAAACATTTTTTTATGAATTGGAGTTGCTAGATAACTTAGAGATGCAATTCCTAAAAATTCCTTGTGGTAAACTTAAAGAGATAGTAGACTTTGTTTAATTTAAAGATTATAGCACATGAGTTGAGACTCCATGAAGCAACCTTTACATAGAATATCTTGATAAGAAAAAGTATAAGCTGACTTCATTTGTCACTCTTAAATTATTTTAAAGTTAGACAAATTTTTGAAGTTAAATGTTCCACTAAATAATTATATTTAAATTAATAAAATTAAATAGAAATATATATTACTACTTGTAGCAAACTCTTGACATTTAAGACATGGAATAAAAAATATACAATACTAGTCATTTTCGCCTCAAATAATTTATTAAAATGATACATCACAACGCAAAATATTAACACTATCAAATCACATAAAAGATAAATATTTGTAAGTGAAACTAATTAATTATCATAATAAAATAGCAGTAACTTGTTATAACAAGTTAATTATTATATTTGATGATGTGCAAAAAAAATGTGCATTACTCTATCAATAATTAAGTTAAACCATGTCACAAATACTAAGAAAATTGGGATTAAACATACAAAAGTACTTTGGCTTTAGAAAGTCAAACCATGTTTAAATAAAATTAACAACAACAATATTTTAATTAGTCAAAGAATTTGTAGAAAGCAACAGTGGCAAATTTTGTTAGGACATACAAATCATTGTTAACTTCCAAATGAAAAAGAATTTTTCTATTGTGTGTGGGGGGGGGGGGTAAAGGGTGGGGGTGGAGATGGACTCATCCCTTAAAACCTTGTAAAGGGAAAATAACTCATATTATAAGAATCAAATGATCATTGATTCATTTGTTTCAATTCTATAGTTCTCTCTACTCAATATTCTCTCAAACAATATGTCTAAATTTGACAACTCCAATGTCCTTAGCATTTGCAAAACAGTCCTAATTTGTGGTCTAGTATTATATGTGACAACCATCATTGTTTTCAATGACTCTGGATGTCCATCATCTGATCTTTTATCTTCATTAAAATTCAAAACTTTACCTTCTTATGATTCTCAAACAAGTACATCATCAAATGTTGCACAATCCAAAAGTTCCACTAACATTAGTCACCTTCTATTTGGTCTTTTAGGGTCACAAAAAGCATGGCACCATAGAAAATCATATATTCAATCATGGTGGAGACCAAATATTACAAAAGGATATCTTTTACTAGATGTTCCTCCTCAAGGTGATCTTCTTCCATGGTCTTCAAATTCACCTCCTTATAAAATATCAGATGATGTTCCAAAACTTGTTAATGAGACCAAACATGTCGATGCAACGGTTCTAAGGTTGGTTCATGGGATAATGGAGGTGTTTAGAGAGGAATATGAAGGTGTAAGATGGCTAGTTATGGGAGATGATGATTCAATATTTTTCTTGGATAATATGGTTGATATTCTTGCACAATATGATCATACGAAATATTATTATTTTGGAGGACATTCAGAATTTATATTATCGAATTATTGGTACTCATTTAATCAAGGTTTTGGTGGTGCTGGATTTATATTAAGTTATCCTTTGGCTAAAGCATTGGCAAGAGATATGATGTCTTGTTTAAAGAGATATGCTCATTTGAATGCTGCTGATAGAACAACAATGACTTGCATTGCTGATATTGGTGTCAATCTTTCTCCTCTTTTAGGTGTTCATCAGGTAAAAACGTTGTTTTTGTTTGCCAAATATGAAAATAAAAAAATAAAAAAAGACGCTTTAAAGCCAGTCAAACTAGCTTAGAAGTTTGTGAAAATGTCATACTTTTTAACAAGTATTAGTTCTTGGAAATTTGATTTGCAGATTGATTTACGTGGTGATCTATCAGGATTTCTATCATCTCATCCAAAGTCTCTATTAATGTCACTTCATCATTTTGACATGGTTGACCCAATTTTTCCCTCTATGGATCGTGCACAATCAGGATATCATCTCCTAAATGCTGCAAATTATGATCAATCACGAATGTTACAACAAACAATTTGTCACAAAAGGTCTACTAGTTGGACATTTTCAATTTCATGGGGATACTCAGCACATATTTATGAGAAAATTATGCCTAGAAGTTGGTTACAAAATCCAATTGAAACATTCAAGACATGGGGAAGAAATCCTAAGCCACCACATTACATGTTTGATACTAGGAGACCTTCGTGGGATCCTTGTGAAGCTCCTCATGTTTTTTTCTTTAAGTCTGTTGAGAGAACTTCGAGAAATGAAATTCTTACTACCTATGTTAGAGCATGGCCTCGAGGGATTGGAAATTGTTCGTTTACTGGAAATCATTCTGCAGAGTATGTATCAGAAATTCATGTTTACTCACCAGCAACAAAACGTATTGAGGTAATGGTTTTTTTTACTTTAATTTTCCTCACTAATTTCTATATAAGTTTAACTAGAAAGATTAATTGAGAGTTACTCAATATAGTTAAAAATGCAATCATATAATGAAGGAATAAGTAAACAATTTTTTAGAGAATTTTATATATAGATATTATATATTCTAAAATTGACCAACGCTGATCCCATATGGCTTTATCTAAGTTTTATATATTTTTTATAAGTTCTCTCCTGCAATAATGTCATGAGTTTTTTTAATTAAGTCAATGGCTTATAAATTAATCTTTTGAACAATTCCTAAGTGAATAGCTATAAGTTGAAGAAAACTAATAACTTGCAACTTATGTCCTGATTAAACTTATTACACATTAATTATTATCTTTTTGTGAATTATTTTTTTGTTGAAGTTGTTGATTTTTCTCATAAATAAAAATTAGCTAAGATGCGTCTCCTTTCGTATGTGCTTCTATTTTTTCTGTATAATTTTGTTTTGTAAATTCTAAAATTAATTACATTTAAAAGGTGGAATTAGGTATACCCTATATATATTTAATTCATAAAATAAGGAGTTTGTATATCATATTAAGGACTAAGCTTTCTTTTGGTTGGTTTTAGTGCTTCTTTCGTGCATAAACAACATGTAGCATTAATTGAAAGTCAACCAATCACAATGTAACGTGCTATTAAATGAAGATGAAACATGAAATCACAAAAAAAATTCATATATTTATTTTTCAGATCGATAGATGTGAATGTTGTGATGTAATTCATGAGGCAGGATCGAATACGGCTGATGTCAAGTATAGGGAATGTAAGGAAGATGAGATAATAGCTTGATAAATTCATCAAGTTATTATATACGCATTTATGCCGATATTTTTTCTTTTTAATTATCTGCAGCGATAATTGTTGTGTATTTAATTCAAAATTGCTGAAAAAATGTGTAACACACATAAATTTGTAGCATATATACATGATTTATAAAGAATTTCAAGAAATTCTATTTTGATTTACATTGAAAGGAACACACATTGTTTTAATAAATAAAGTACTTGTCAAACTTAGTATATTAACAAAACAAAAAACTGATTCTTTATTTTCCATAAACAAATAAATAGGAAAAAAATATTAATAAAAGAATATATCAAAGTCAAATATCTGTCGTCCCATTTTTCTAAGGAGACAATAGCCATATAGCTGGTGTTGTGGTACACTCATCAAAATTCAAAACAGGGCATTAAAATAAATGGATTGGATCGAATTTGTGACATATTAAAATGAATTGAATTAATAAATGAATGGATTATTGATTCTATACATTTAAAAACTTGGATTGAAATAAGCTAAAAGTTAGGTCATAACTCAACACGTCCAATTCTTTCTAAATTGTTTGAATATTTTATTTATATAATTTGTTTGAGTACCTAATAAAAATATCAATTGATATAAAGTTTCGCATATGTCAATTCGAACCGCATATTAGTCTAGTTTAATTTTTTTTAAAAAGGAATTTTCATAAATAAGTATAGTTTTGACCATAATTATGAATAGCAACCATAATTTGCCTAAATACAATTCATAGCAATAGTTTTAGAGAGAAATAGGAGATCGGGATCGAGCTAGAGAGATAAATATTAAAAGAGAGAACTGAAGATACAACTTACATCTCAAAGGAAACATAGATACGTAGACCACATATATACAATCTCATATATATATATCTCAAATCCGACTCGCTTTTGTTCTCTCTTTCCCAAACTTGTACACAGATACACACATTGGCTTTGAAACTGAAACATAGATACACATACAATGTATCACTTCTAAAATAAATACACAAACACAAAACAAACATCAATACAATGTTTGAATATTGTATAACCACTAAAATAAATATCATTTTTTCTAATAATAGTTGTATCAATTATTATTTTTTGATACACCAATACAATCTGATAATGGTTTTATCATTTTTTTCTGTTATCAAACAACTTTTTTGATTTAATTGTATCTATATGTATCAATTGAATATATATATAAAATGTGATACATAAAGACAATTAATTTTATCAATTTAAAGAGTAGAGAAAATTCAAAATGATTTTTTTTTTAATACAATCTAATAAATATAAATATTGAACGACAAATCAAAAAATTCGAATAAAAAATTATAGTATAAATTACAGGAACCATATATTATAAGTACTAAATAACATTCTATCCCTTCTGGTTTTCTATTTATCAAAAATTCCTTAAAAATGCTGTTTGCGGGATACATAGCGTTGTGCACGGAATACATAGTGTTGTGCACGGGATACATAAGGCTTGATACATTCCAGTTAATAGTTATTGCGTTGTGCACGGGATACATAAGGTTTGATACATATCGCTGTGCACGGGATACATAAGATTTGATACATTCCAGTTAATTGTTGTTGAGTTGTGCACGGAATACATAAGGTTTGATACATAGCATTATGCACGGGATACATAAGGAAAATAAGGGATTTTTGAAATAAATAGGAATAAATGGATATTAAGGTAAGTAAAGGAGTGTAATTAAATAATTTGTCCAAAATTATACATAGAAGTTTGCATCAATTAGGGCCCAACTAGACTCAAGCGAAGCATCAGAACACGTGTATGCTACTTGACAACCTTTTTAGTGCACAACGTATAATAATTTTTCATATTGAAGAGTCGATTCAATTTTTATAGCTTATAAACAAAAGCTTCTTAGAAAGATTAAAGAATATAAAAAAATCCCATAAAACAAGAGAATTTGTAGTCTTTCTATTCGGGTAATGCTAAATGGCCAGAAAATTTGATCAGAATTTGGCCAGATATTTAAAAAGTCTATAATATTCATTTTATTTCAAAATAAATTGATCTTTTTTTCATTTTTTTATTTAAAAGATATTAAAGTTGAAAGGGTAAAAATGTTCAAAAAGATAAAATAACATAGTGTGAAATATGTTATTTTACCATTCTGGACAAAAACTTTGGCCAAAAGGATTTTTCCTTTTTGTATAGGCTTGTCACCTTAGCCTTTTTAGCAAACATATTTGATTACATAATCCATAGCCGCTACAATTTACTGCAAATCACATAGGGAATATAAATCGCACCAGGCAAATAGTGACTGCAAATCATATAGAAAATGTAAACCGCACTAGGCAAGTGTTACTCGACTCAAAAGGCATTGAGGAGGGAATGTAAACCGCACTAGACAAATGCTATGCAACATACTCGACTCAAAAGACATTGAATGGGAATCAATCCCAGGTCATCTGTGTGAATGACTATCCTTCAAACCAACTGATCCATCCCGAAGCACCCCTTCATTTTCTGTGGCTATATATATATGAACCAAAAAATCTTCTATTCCAATATATACCAACAATTTGGTTATGGAAATCTTTTTTTGTATGCCACGTTTATTTTACAACCAACTATATATATTTTCTCTAAATTTAATTTTTTTTTTCTTTCACTTGAAATTGTACAGTTTTTTATTTCAAGCTTTGCTTCTATTTTTCTTTAATTAAAAAATGAAGATCCCAAGTGGTTGTTCATCAAAAATTTTAAAAAAAATGAATACATTCTTTTGAACATATTCAAATATGTATTAATTTGAGTTATCTAAGATATTAGAAAATTTGGGTGAAAAATGAGAAAATAAAATCAACATTAACGTAGTATTAATCGATTAAGCTATTATCTCATCTTCCTTGCACTCCCTATACTTGACCTCGGCCTTATTGGATCCATCATTCTGAACGATGTCGCAACATTCACATCTATCGATCTGGAAAAAAGATAAAAATAAAAACAAATTAAAATAAATAAAATTACATAATTATAGAGGTGATTTTTTAACTTAATTACTATTAAGAACTTTATATTTTCCTTTTAAATCGGGGAACAGGATTTATTTTTTATATGATTTTTTTTTGTACTCCTTACATTCAAAAAAATGTCCATCTTTTATGTCATGTAGCCTATACTTGATGCATAAACATACGATTTAACCCATATTTATGTATAAACATTTTGTATACACTCGTATACACTTTATACAAGATTGATATACTATATATAATGATGGGTTATATGATGTAAATATTTTCAAATCCCCACACTAAATAAAATCTCACCCAAACAGGATAGGTTTCAACCTAAGAGCATTCACAAATGATAAAGAAAATTAATGTAATTTTGTTAACAAGATCTAATTAGGTGTAATTTCAACCAAGGATTTGAAAATACAGTTAATGAATTAAATAACTTGTTGAGAGTATAATCATATTTATTTTTATGAAACGAGTTTTTTCCTACTCACGAATTACATAATTATCTTTGTTGTCTCAAAATTATCAAGTTATGCTTAGAGTCATGATCTATATATACTACTTTATATGTCTCAATTTATGTGATACTTTTGATTATTAAGAGTTAATTTGACTATTTTTTTAAGACAAATTGCATTAAATCAATTCTATATTTTTTGAAATTAAAATTTAGATATTTAAAAATTATACGAAAATTATTATAAATTGCAATTCTTTTCATGTCAGTATAAAAAAATACATTTAAAAATATTGATCAAACTTCACATAATTTGATAATCAAGAAGCAAAAAGTGTCATATAAGTTAAGACGGGAGAGTAGTAGTTTGGACGGCTAAAAAATTAGCTAACATATACTATAAGATAGATAAACTTAGTACATTTGGAGCCAATCTTTTGTCTTAATTATGAAAGTCATAATTTATCATGATTAGTTTTATTTTTTTTAAAACCACGTTAAATGATGTTGATGCAATTCCAAATGGTCTAAGGAATCTTTAATTACAGAAAATTAAAGTCCTTATCAAACTAATACTATTTTTTATTTGGCATGACCTATTTTTAAAACATACACAAACAGACAAGCTAATACTATAATTTATTTATTTTTTTCACTTAACAATGTTTCTTTTACAATATAATATATATTCAAACATGTTAGGGAGATAATCACAGAATATGTCTGTCATTTATGAAAAAGTTGTGTTCTAATATTTCTTTATGAAAAAACATCAACATATATCGATGAAATCGATCCATGCAAACTGTTTTCTTCATTTTCAAAGCAATTATAGAATCCGTTTAGATTAGTTATTTAAGAGTATGTTTGGTATTACTACTAAAAACTATTTATTTTTAGAAACACTTTTTTAAAATATTTTAAAAAAACAAAACAATTTGTGTTTGGCTATTTCATTAGAAAAGTACTTTTGATAAGCAAATCGTGTTTGACTAATCTTTTTAAAAAAATATTTTTGAGAGTCAAATTATGAAAATGGGTAAGTATCGATGTACTTTTAATATTAAGATTGTTCATAGAGAGAAACTATTGTAAATATCTATTAGAATTTTTTTAATTAAAATATACATATTTAAAATTTCAATCAATATTATACATAAATAAATAAAATATTAATATAATATTAACATGATGACTTAAATATAATTCAAATATCAAGTAAAATAAATTTAAAAACCATTCCGCAAATTAAACCACTATATACATAAAAATTCACCACAAAAATAAATAAAGACTTTCATATTTTTAATCCTACAAAAATGTTGTTGTTACATATATTTCTGATTCTGTAAAATAGAACGTAATATAATGTATAAAATATAAAATAATAATAATAATAATATATAGACATAAATAAAAAATTATTATTATATAAAAAAAAATGAATGAAGCTTAACCAAACTTATGAGATATGTTTATTAATTAATAAGAGATATATTAGTAAATATGTATATATGAGAGGGATATTTTAGTCTTCAAGAAAATAATTTTCCTTTTTTTGAAGAAATAGAAATTTTTAGCTTCTTCTCAACAACAGAAAAACTGTTTATGTTTTCAATTAAAAGCAGTTTTAAGAATTTGTCAAACACTATTTTTTTCAAAAAAAAAAGTGTTTTAAAAAAAACACATTTTGACCTCCAACAGCAATGCAAAATAGGCTCTAAAAGTAGTTGATAAGCATATATAAAACTGTGAAAAGCACTCTAAGATGTTGAAATTGATTTTAAAAATAAGCAATAAAACGTGTTTAAATAAAATTATTGAGACCAAACTAAACAATTATTGCTTATAGTTAAAAAAAATCCTAATAATTAAGCATTTTTCTACTAAAATGACTGAAATATAAATTTAAAATTCAAAAATAAGATTATATAAAAAAGGGATGGATGATGGAAACAGAATAAATAGACAACTAAAAGTGCTGGTGCTGTTTTAGGAAGAGTATTTTGGAAATTACAAAATATATATTAAAGAATAAAATTTTAAAAGGTTGTTCTAACCAAAAATATTTATAAGCTATAAAACTAAATCATAAATTAGAGGTGCCTAACTTATGGTTGTTGGATGATTTTTGCTAGTAAACACTTGACTTATAAGCACTTTTATATCATAAAAATGTATTTATAAATTAATTGACCAATTTATAAGTTTAATCGGATACACTTATAGCGAATATAGAATATCCGATTAAAAAAAAAAAGGTCAAGGAAAGGGAGCTAGACTAGCACTTACAAGACAAAGAGTGGCATGCTATACTAAAGTAGAATGAAAGTACCTCCCAAAAAATCTACATACTATGGGATTCCTAAGTATAGAATAGTCCATTTCAACTTTCTTGACAAAAAGCGCATATCATTGCTTAGTTTCTATTTATCATGGGGTAATTATTTGATTATCAGTATTAATTTGTACCTAATTTTTTTAAAATTATTGATATTTATTTACGTCAAAATACTTTCAGATATGTGATGTCTAAAGTTAGATTTGACAAAGCTAAACTTTATAAAGTTTAGATATTTCTGCCTCAAGTTCAACTTTATGTCTGAACTTCAAGCCATACGAAATTTCAAACATATCCAAAGTTATTCTGAGGTAGAAAACTTGCAAATTTATATATGTACAAGTATGGCTTAAAGTTCCAATATCGAGTATACGTGCACTCTTAATTAAGAATACTCAGAGGATTTTTTTCTTTTTGCACACAAATTTAGTCCATTGAACTAACGCGGACGTTATTTAAATAGTAATTTCAAAAAAGGCTGTTTAATTTGAATGAACTATTATTTATTTATTTTTAAAAACATATTTTATCGTAAAACTAATATATACTACTCCTATATATATATATATATATATATTGAGAATTTATGAGGATAGGAAAAGGAAATGAAAAGGCATTACCTGAATACGTTTTATTGCAGGTGAGTAAACCTGAATTTCAGAAACATACTCTGCAGAATGATTTCCAGCGAACAAACAAGTTCCAATCCCTCGAGGCCATGCTCTAGTATATGTTGTAAGAATTTCATTTCTTGGTGTTCTCTCAACGGACTTGAAGAAAAATACATGAGGAGCTTCACAAGGATCCCCGGAAGGACTTCTAACATCAAACATATAACGTGGTGGATTAGGACTTTTTTGCCATGGTTTAAATGTTTCAATTGGTCTTTGTATCCAACTTCTAGGCATAATTTTCTCATAAATATGAGCTGAATATCCCCATGAAACTGAAAATGTCCAACTTTTAGACCTATGGTGGCATATAGTTTGTTGTAACATGCGCGATTGATCATATTGTGCAGCATTTTGAAGGTGGAATATTGATTGTGCACGATCCATAGAGGGAAATATTGGGTCTACCATGTCAAAATGGTGAAGAGACATTAGTAGAGATTTTGGATGGGATGATAGAAATCCTGATAAATCACCACGTAGATCAATCTACAAGATAATAAGCAAATATTAATAAAGAAAAAGTAAAAATACCACAAAAATCAATTATTTTTAGTCATTAGCTATACAACGTAATTTTTCAGTAAAAGAGTGTTAGATGACAATTGACACTCCTTGGATACACCCGCCACTAGGTAGCATATGTTATATTGTTAAGTGTATCCGTGATAATCTCACTCTTTACCCTAGGAGGGGCCAATCCCGCTTTTTTCTATTTCTACTTATGATATTCGACTTATATATTATATGGTTAACTTAATTACCTGATGAATGCCTTGAAGAGGAGATAGATTGACACCAATATCAGCAATACAAGTCATTGTTGTTCTATCAGCAGCATTCAAATAAGCATATCTCTTTAAACAAGACATCATATCTCTTGCCAATGCTTTAGCCAAAGGATAACTCAATATAATTCCAGCTCCACCAAAAGCTTGATTAAATGAGAACCAATAATTTGATAATATAAATTCCGAATGTCCTCCAAAATAATAATATTTCGTATGATCATATTGTGCAAGAATATCAACCATATTATCCACGAAAAATATTGAATCATCGTCTCCCATAACTAGCCATCGTATACCTTCATGTCCCTCTCTAAACACCTCCATTATCCCATGAACCAACCTTAGAACCGTTGCATCGACATGTTTGGTCTCATTAACAAGTTTTGGAACATCATCTGATATTTTATAAGGAGGTGAATTTAAAGACCATGGGATAAGATCATCACCTTGAGGAGGAACATCTAGTAAAAGATATCCTTTTGTTACATTTGGTCTCCACCATGATTCAATATATGATTTTCTATGGTGCCATGCTTTTTGTGACCCTAAAAGTCCAAAAAGAAGGTGGTTAATGTTAGTGGAACTTTTGTATTGTGCAACATTTGGTTGAGAATTAAAAGGTGTCCATTTCAATCTAAAAGAAGAGAAAAGTTCAGAAGATGGACAATTAGAGTCACCAAAAAAGATAATAAAGCTTAAGTATAGAACTAAACCAAGAATTAACATTGTTTTGGAAATGCTAATCAGTTTAGATTTGTCACATGTAGACATGTTTGAGAGAATACTAGGGGAGAAGAAGAAGGGAAAATAGTGAACATATACTTATGTGGTTCATGGCATGAGTTATGTGTTATATATATTGGCAAGTTTTAAATAAAAAACAAATCTAACTTAGTTCATAATTTGACCAGGGTTGTGATGAGATGGTTGAGATTCCTCGACTCTTAATCAGATGTCTCAAGTTCAATTCTTGATAATGGAAATAATCATATTTGGAGCATCACAAATATGGGCATTACCATATGCGAAGTCAGAATTTAGTTTGACTCTAATGCAGAGATACAGAGCACCAACTTATAAAAAGGTAGATGACAAAGTATGGAAAAGATACTGTCATATATAAATTCAAAATTTAATCAGACTCCAAAATAAATATTTTAGTGCCTAAATAAAAAGGTAGATGACAAAGGTAATTTACACAATCATTTTCTTTTGGAACCTAATAGTTTGTCTTAATGTATTTTGTCTTATTGGCTTTCGACGAACTCTATGAGCTAAACATGTAAAACAAACTTTAGTATCTCTAGTCCCAACTTTATAAAATTTAGGAAAGATACTTTTTTTTTAAAAAAATTAATATTATATCTAGCAATTTTTATTTTTTATTTTTTTGGAAACTAGGTGCATTGGGTAAATTCGACGAGCTCGACTAAAATAGTGTTAACAAGAAAATCAATCTCTAGTGTTCTTTATGGGATATCACATATTGCATCAACTCAGTCATCCTCATAAATAACTAGCAACTTTGAAAATACTATTCATTTTGCTTTATCAACACGATAAAATATTATTGATGAGTAAAATAATTCATTTTAATCCGTAAAAAGAAAATAAGATTAACAAATTAATTAAATGGTCATCACATTCTTTACTGATTAAGGTTGCTTCATATAAGCAAGTCAACGTTTTTTCTTTAAGTTGGAAACTTCTTGGAAGTGAATTTTGTTAACTCCTTTAATAAGACTGCCCATCGTGCAACACAAGATAACAATTAACAGAGAATTAAATGCTTTAGAAAACACTAATCAGCTGGCTTGAGTATTAATTTTTTTGTTTGTCTGGAGCCCTCGAGTTTCAACTAAATTCAGATTGCGCATTCGGCACTGCAGGGCTAGGGATGGCAATGGGGCAGTGTAGGGCAGGGGCGGTGCGGATTGAGCTTAACCCGTAAAAATTTTAATCCGCCCCGCCTCGCACCGCATAACAACTCTTTTCATTTTCAACTCATCCCACCCCGCCCCGCATAGACCCGTCCCGCATAATCTTTTTAATATTTTCTTTTTCTAGTTATGTTTGATACTAAAAATAAAATTCATAAAAATAAATTTATTTTTTCTTTAAGTTGTCTTAATTTAATAGGATAGTGACTTAAAATTTTATTTTTTAGAGGTCAATTGGGAAATATGTAAGAAATTGTATTATTTTTTATTGAACCATTTTCATTTATTATCTTGAATATTTTAGTAGCGTTAATGACATTATCTTAATGCATAGTTCTATCACTCTCATAACATGTAAAAAATTAAAATTAAGTTTGAACCCTCATAATATCACATATACCCGCAACCCTCCCCGCCCCACATTAATTTTAAAAAAACTCACTTTAACACGCCCCGCATTTGACCCGCCCCAACCTTAAATCCACCCCGCCCCACATAGCCTTAAACCCACCCTGCCCCACATCCACCCTGCCCCATTGCCATCCCTATGTAGGGCCATTTGGAGTGGTGCTCTAAGCTCGAATCGAAACTTCTGATTAAGAATAAAACAATCATATCACTGCATCACAACTCATATTGATGCTCGAGTATTACTTAATAATGTACTAACTTTTAGTTTCTCCAAGTCAACTACGTACGTATGAAACATTAATTTGGCCTAGTAATTGTGATAAAAGTACAGACTTAGGATCTATTTAGTTATCGACATTGCAAACAGAAAAAATTTTTGGCAAAATTTGTTTGACCATATAATTTGTGTTTTTTGTGTGAAATTTTAAAAATCAAATCTCCTAAAAACTTGTTTTGGGCCAAAAAGTTATGGCAAAATCTTTTTAAAATTTAAAACTTATCCCAAAATATTATATTTTACAAGACAATTCATCTATTTATGACTCCCACTAATACGTATTACCCTTTGCGGTCATCTAATCTGAAAATTTATATTCTTCATCAAGGGATTGTTTGTAGAATGTAAAAAGATTATATTAAAAAATAACTCATTACCATCATTATTATTTTCATTGATGGATCTTCGTAACTAATTGTAATATGAGCATTGATGTGAATGTTGTAGTAGCTAATAATTGTGTTAATAGTAGATTTTATAAAAATATCGTGTTATGATTTTAGAATATGTATTATCTAGTTCATTACAAAAATGATAATTTTGTGCCAAACTTATTGGTATTTTTTAATATAGTTTTTAGAACTTATTGATATAAGTCACGTTTTATGTTTTTTCAAAAATAAAAATGTGAAATATATTTTCAAAAACTATGACCAAACACATTTTAAAACGTTAATCCAAAGTTCACTCAAATCTGATTTTCAAAAATATTTTAAAATCTATTAACTTAATTCTCTTTTTCAATATCTATTTTCTCAAGAGATTTGAATATTCAACTTTTTTAGCTCACATAGGCATCAAGAAGATGCATATATATAGCATAAATTACAACCAGAAAGGATGTTAGTTAGCTTATTTAAAAAGCAGAAATTAAATAAGCTAACTAAGCATTTGGCTTTAAGAGTTGAAATTCCTTCAAATCATCTGTCATTTCTTTTGTTTCAGATTTTCTCACTCACATTTTTGTCAAGTTTAGTTAGGAATTATTTGGACCTATTATTGGGTGCCCCCATGTATGGATACATAGAGGTGACAAATTAGCCCACCAAATATAACTAGACCTATTGAAGTTAACCTTTCTTTTTTTTTTAACTATTGAACTGTAAATTTGTTGCTACTTTGATTTGTTCATGAATGATTTAATTGTTAGTTGATTTTTTATTTTTAGTTAAAGACAATGCCATATATATATATATATATATATATGCCCACTAATGAGCATAAATACCGGAAAACCAAAAAATTGAACCAACCAAACTAATTTGGTTCTTCAATTTCGGTTTTTCGGTTCGGTGTTGGCGTTATTTTCAAAAGTTCGATTCTTCGATTCCGTGTTCGATGTAAAGGTCTCAGAATTTCAGTGCACCGAAGAACCGAACTTTTATTAAAAATAAATAAAAATTAAAAAAATAATAAATAAATAAATATATATATATATGGGCATTCACTTAACTAAAAATAAAAAGTCAACTAACAATTAAATCATTCATGAACAAATCAAAGTGGCAACAAATTTACAATTCAATAGTTAACTTCAAATATTAATCACCAAGAGGAACCCAAACATATTTTTATCAATGTACATTTATGTAAAGGAACCTGTCCTCGTCCTTGCTTTCTCGAGAAGTAGTTGGAGGCACAATGTTCTTGACAAAGACAAATATAAACTTTTAGTTAGCACAATAAGTGTTCCTTGGAGAGACCCACTATTCCTTACCAAAATTTTAAATTTTTAAGTATCTTATACATTGATTTTGTCCTCATTTTATTTTTCATTCGCACCGAAAATCGATTTAAAAACACCGAATTAGTTTGATTTGGAATACGGTGCACACTTTTCTAAAACCAAACCGATGTTTGATAAAACCGAACACCGAAAATCCACCCCTTAATTGCCTACCCCTACTTGTAGCTACAAATTGTAATATTTTAAATTAAAGCAGTTTATTGTAAATACATAAATAATTTTCCTTTAATTATATATTAACTCAATGTATTTTAACCCTCCTATTCGACACCTTTACTTGTGGAACAAAAATGCCAACAAAGATTGCAATATAATATCGAAAGTCAACCACGCGCAACAGGAAATTACTACCTCCCGTCCACTTTTAATTGTCATAATTTCCTTTTTTAGAGTCAAACTATAAGAATTTTAACTAACATTATATGATATATTTTTTCATCATATTGATATACAAAAGAATTGCAATTTATAGTATTTTTCGTATAGTTTTTAAATATCTAATTTTTTTTGTTTGAAATATCAAATTAATATAATCTAACTTATCTTTGAAAATTAGTCAAATTGACTTTAAAAAAACGCAACATAACAATTAAGAGGGAATACCCCATTTTGCCCCATTGGGGAAACCCTCAAGGCTAAAAGTCAAAAAAGTTGTGCCATGAGATAAGTTAGGTCAAAAGTTCAAAATGAAGGCCATTCTTGCAAAACCACCCCTACGCCAGTATGATTACCTTAATTAAACAGACTCAATTATTAGAATTGAGAAACAAATCCATCAAAAGCAACTATGAATACTAATATAAATCATGCTGAACTTGAACTTCAGAAAAGGGTGTGTTTGGTACGGAGGAAAATATTCTCCTACATACCAAACACACCCTAAGTCGTTCTCTTCATTTTCATGAATCATGAATGCATATCACCAATTCCAAGCGCGAAAAAAAGATGTATTCGATTTACAAATATCTTCATAATCCCATAATTGGTACTTAGAAAAGTTACCAAAAATGACAGAAAATGTAAAGAAAAAACTTGGCAACAAGCATCTCAGCCCAAAAAAGAACATAGGATCTTCAAATTACCAACACACATATAAATACTTGAGAGGCATAAGAAGATGCTAGGCTATAACCTCTGCTAAAGCAAATTATTTCCCGCTAACCTATCTCCCATGTAATGTTCAAATGGTCTAAGCAATCAGACATTGACTTTCTGAAATTCAAAACCAAGTGAATGCACCTATGCCTCATGAGCCTTTTCGCTAGGAGCTTCGTCATGAGCCTTTTGAATTCCGATTAAACGAGCATAATCAACCCACCTGTAAACCAATTTTCCAGTTTTTGTTATGTGATTAATCAGTTCTAGAAATTGGGCAAATAGGAGGACAGATGTTTGTGAAAGAAGCGAAGGATCTTACAATAGTGAACCCAAGAACGTGTTGCCTGTTCGCACAGCAAAGCACATTGCACTCAACATCAACTTGTGTTTGTGTAGCATGGGCTCCAAAATCCGTTGTTCAATTACACCAGCTACAACTTGATATCTGAGAAAGAAGAAATGTGCTCATAATTTACTTGCAGAAAGGAAGGGCACATATTTTAATGTCTAAGCATCTATTACTGGTACTTTCGCACAGGTAACTTCGCAGCATAGATTTCTCTGACTACATACGACATGAATACCACTCATATTAAGATAGTTCTCGGATTATGCAGCCATATCTAGACCCTTAAGTCCCCAAAAGAAAAAGTAAACCCTTCCAGGATAACAGGCTAGGAGTTGGAAGCCAAATGGCTGCACTAGAACACCAATCTGTATTCATTGAAACTATGAGCAATACTCTTTGCACACAAGATAACACCAGAAAAATCATACTGCACTTTTAGATAGAAAAGAAATATATTTCTCTAGATACGAAGTTAAGAAAGTAAACGGGTACTTTGCATGATACTTTACAATATTGTGACCAGTGACAAATTATTTTCAGAATGATGCTTATCTTGGAAGAATCTCTTTTGGACTAATATGCTCATCTTAGAGGAATATCTTTTGGAAATATAATATTTAACAATGTGGAGAGATATGCATGACTGGGGTGAAGCTTCTAGTTTGCTTCTAGTTTGCTTCTCAGGACATCAAAAACTATAATATGAGGGGACAAATCATAAACGACGAAGATCTCAAAATAGTGGAAACACATGTATATACTCATCCAATCACACTCACCGAAGGTTGCTGGAAACTGCCATATAAACACCATAAGCTACACTGGTTGATACAACAGGCAAATTCTCCACTTCTTCAGCAGCAGACTTATTAACAGCCTTCTTAGCATTTAGTACTGCATTTGTCACCAATGTGCCAACCTGGTTATAAAGAAATTAACTCATTTAGGTACACCCTCTGGGACCTCTTGTTTCCTTGTGAAAGAATTTTGCCCAAGAAAGAAGACAGTATTCAACAAAAGGCAAGCAAAGAAAAGAGTAGTGATATTTGTTGTACAGAGTGAAGTTAAAAATATTTACAAATATAGAAGCCGCGACTCTCTTTTGCATATTAATGAAAGAGGTCATGCCAAAAATAATAATCACGGGACAGTAGGTGATTCAAGTCCCCAAAAAAAGCTCATTTCCCTTCCAGAAACTTCCAAAATAATCTAGGGTCAATGTGATTATCTTAGGACAAAAGTTCTAAACCAGGCTGCAGTGAGATCCGTTTGTGCACAACTAACCTCAGCATAAGGAATGGAGCCCAGATTGCATGTCATATTAACGAGTGCAACACTCTTCAAAATTTCCATCCATTCCGTGACTTTACCCAAACTCCGACAAATAGTGTTGCCTCTTACACTTAAGTAAATGAGCAAATTTTCCGCTTTCCTTAAATTTTAACTAATTCTCAGAGCAATTTTTCCTTAGGAAAACCAGCTCAAAATAAAACTCCATTATGTTTCAAGTATTTGTCAATTATTAAGCTGAGTTTAATGGTGCAATGGGCTGTGTAAAACATGGCCTTTCTAATTTAGATTACTTAAAGCTTCGTATCAATTGGACTTTGGTGAAATCTTATAATAGCAATTCACTAGACATAAAGGAAAACCCAGTGTCTTTGAGGTCCAATAAGAAATCAGTACATTGTAGACGTAGAGTAGGTACAAAATGTAGGTATTTTCAGGGCATGAAGAGACGTGCCAAAAGGTGTTGGTGTGTGGTACATGCTGCGGTTTAGATGATATGAACCTTTTGTGTGCTGCATGAATTATGAAGTGTCAGAAACAACCTCTCAAGGGAGATTTTGCTGTGTAGCAGATGCTACTTATGTGGTGAGAAGACTGCAAGTGCTAGCCACCTCTTTCTACGGTGTCCTATAGAAGCTCTTCCTCAACTTTGTAAATCTTCTCAGAGTTATGCTTAACAGCTTAAGACTACAGAACAGATGTTGAAATGACAGGAAAAGAAGGATTCAAGGAAAGACAAAAGGGTGGAACACAGTCACCGCAAATGCATATGATGAACAATATGGAAGCAAAGTACCGTGAGATATTTTCAAGACAGTCAATTCCATTCAAAAGATTAAGCTCAATTGTATACTTTTGTTTTACTTTGGTGTAGGAGGAACTAGTAGAAAAATCAGAACAAATTTTAGACCTCATAGAATCCCTTGAAGACTAGAGATGTGATATATTTTGCACAATGTGTAAAGCTACAGCACATCCTTAGTGCTGGAGCAATAAAATCACTTACTATTTAAAAATTGATAAACCTAAACAGGACTCTTTTCATTTTTAACAAGGAAAGCTCAACAAAAACTTCACTAAATGATGAATGGTGATAGGGTATTCTTCAACAGAAAAGCAATCAACATCAACAATGAGTTTACTTGGAACATATAAGGATAAAGGAAAACAGAAACAAGTATTAGTAACAGAGACATCTAGAATGAAATATGAAGAGGTGAATATTACCAGGGAAGAGGCAGTTCCAACAGCAAAAAGTTTAGACCCATTGCGCTGCAAATTTTATCCAACGAAAACCAGATATTCAGTCAATAATTCCTTTTTGAAGTTTTTTAGCTCTCAAAAATGAGGCATGAAAACTGAAGAATTACATACCGCTATTGCACCTATTCTTTGCAACACTGAGTATGATGTTCCAGGCAGGGCCATCTGCATATAATATAGGGAGTCAGATTTTATCGTTTAGCCTTACTTAATGTACAACCAAGTATTTATGACCCAAACAAAATTTGGCATGATAAACATTAGTGACCTGAAAGGCATTATCCGGGCAGTTGTAAAAGAACTTGGCAATTCGTCCAGCATTAACAGCAGCCATTCGCGGTCGGAGAGAAACAGTTGGAGCAGGAAGATAGACAAGCATGAAATCTGCTATTACGGCCATCACCTAAGCAGAACAAACACAAAATATCAATGATAGAACTGTGTGACCGAATGCAATGTTTGGTCCACACTTGATTACCTTAGTTATGGATGAGCTTAACCAACACAATACAAGAAGTGATCCCATGGTGTATGCTATTTGCTGATGATATTTTGTTAATTGACGAAACTAGCAAGGGTTTTTAAAGCTTGAACTATGGAGAAGCACTTTAGAGAGTAAGGATTTTTAGATAAGTAGAAGTGAGACAGAATGCATGCATTGCAGGTTTACTCAGCTTGAGAAGCGAGAAGTTGAGGTGAAACTAGATGGAATTGTGGAGCAAAATGCAAAAATACTTGCTATCTAGGCTCGGTGTTTCAAGAGAATGGAATGGAATCAATACCAGAGTGTTATGTGATAGAAGGACGTCTACCAAACTAAAAGGCAAGTTCTATAGAACAGACTGGTAATGCTATATGGTAATGAATGTTGGGCCGCTCTAAAGTCCATGTTTGGACATGTTTTATGTCAACCTACAAATGTATCAGTCGTAGGTGCGTAACTAAGATAAATGAAGATATTAGAAGGGAAGGATAGACCTAACATTATATGGAAGGAAATTGTCTCAAAAGACCTACAAATACTTGGTATCAATGCAAACATAGCTAAAGATAGGGCACAACGCAAGAAAAAGATCCATATAGGTGATATCTACTAGTTGAGGATAGGTTTTAGACTTGTTAGAGAACTTTCAATTCTATTATTGTTACTACTATATATGTGTGTGTAACTAATTTTTCACTTCTATTTTATTTATTTAGTATGATGATAATATGAAATATATAGCTGACACAAACTTGCTTGGAAACAAGTAGTTGTTCTACCCAAAAGTAAAAGTTGCACAGAAGGGAATGGATATCATGCAACTCAACCGCATTGAGGAAGCTAACCATCTTCAGACGTACATGTATGGACAAGATGATACACATTTCTGGATAAGCATGTAATCTTAAAACCAAACCGTCTCATTTACCAAGGATTAACAATACCTTTGAGATAATTATTGATGATAATCCATGAAAATATCGTTCACTAAGGATAAACAGCACCGTGGTGGGAATAATCAATGACTTTCCATTTAAAATCTGAGTTTCTCATTGACCAAGGATAAACGACATCTAGTAGAGATTATCAACAAAGACAGACACATAGATAAAATGAGAAGAGCAATGTACCACGTCAGCGACAACAATTTCCAGCTCATTAAAAAAGTTTTCCCTGCGGCGCTCATACTCAGCAGCAGTCTGGAACAAAGCAGATAAAATAACAGATAAATATCTGTACTATTTTAACAGTATCACAGAAAGCAGGTGAAAAATGAGTCACCAATTAAAAGCACAGACAAATAATGTCAAATTTCATATATAAATAGATATAGGAGACACATGAAAAAGATCTGTAACAACAAAGTAACACGATGCTATTATTTATTTATTTTTGTGAAGTACAGGCAGAACAGCCTATCATGCTGGACCTTTTAAGATCTTTGGGGAAGAGTCCCTGGTTAATTGGGTGGTTGGAACATTTGCAATCACTTCCACTATAGAACATGATTTAAAACTATAACAGTGTTGACTATATATTTTTATTTTTTTACGACCATGGTGTCCAGGTCTGCTTTCACGCAGCTCGACTAATTCTACGGGATAGCTGCCACCTCCCACCAACAACAGGTACTAGATAGCTCTATCCACCAAAACTAGGACAAATGAGAAGAATCACCTAGTGTTTTTTGTCTCAACTCTTCATTGACCACTACGCCACACCCTTGGGTGATTGTTGACTCAAGTTCTTATGGATCCATACATCCACAGATATAAAGATGGATATGTATGGATCCATGGTGATGTTACAAAGCATAGTAATAGTGATCAAAAACTAGACTTATCCCAAAAGGAAAGTAATATGTGGGGAATAAGGGTTGGTAGATTATACAGTGTGGAATGGACATAAATACAAAGAAGAAATATAGTAGTTGGAGTTTGGCAAGCGACCAAGAAAGAAAGAGGATTCGGCCAATGAGGATTGCCTTCTAACAGTACAAAAAACATAATCGGGAGAAATGACTTTGGAATTTTGCACTTCCTAAAGCAAAGATGAAATAATTGCATGCTTGCACAAGAAAAAGAGTCATTTATGAACTAAAAATTATTCACGATGAGAAACAAGTTTTTCATAGTTGCTCTGAATGCCTCTCTGACTAGTCATCACAGGAAACTTTATCAGTTAGGTCTATGCGAATATAATTCTTGTTCAATGTATTTCTTTTTCCTGAAAAGTGGTTGATCTCACTAAGGGAAATCCAGCTTTGGCCAAATAAGAATCCAACGAAACAACCTCAGAAATACTCCACTGAAACATCCCACTCCAACCCCAGTCTATGCGAATATAATTCTTGTTCAATGTATTCCTTTTTCCTGAAAAGTGGTTGATCTCACTCAGGGAAATCCAGCTTTGGCCAAATAAGAATCCAACGAAACAACCTCAGAGATACTCCACTGAAACATCCCACTCCAACCCCACCCACCCTCAAAACTGCAACTGGATGAGGGATCACTGCAATCCGATAGCACGGCTGTCCAACTTGCAAACCCAAATATACCCGCTTTACAGCAGAAAGAAAGGATAGATTTAATCCACTACTCTCATAAAATGTCTTCTTACCTGATCAACAAACAGACAGATATTTGGAATAAGGCTGTTGTGACAAAGCAATTGTGGGCTATAGCAATGAAGGACTGCCTCTAGATCAAATGGATCCATAGCTTCTATACCCAAGACTGCAGCTTGGGTTGTCAGAAATATATTGGACACTAGGGGCCTTATTATAGGGCTAGAATGCATACAGTGGGGGATCTCAGCTCCAGCACAGTGGAGGCTTTAGCATAAAAAGGATGTATCTCTATCGCATGATCTCACCTCAGTATCAAAGAGTTCCCTGGAAGAGTATGATTCTGCAGCCTAATTTGCACCCAAGGGTTTAGTTCAATCTTTGGCTTGCTGCTCAAAGGGAGATTGTCTATAGTGTATAGGCTGCCGAAATTTGGAATTCAAGTGCCTCAAACTTGTGTCTTTTGCGGTCTTTCTGATGAATTGTTTGAGCATTTGTTTTTTGCCTGTTCTTATGTGAAGGAACTATGGTCCAGATTGTTAGTCTGGCTAGGTCATCACAGACCTATTTGTGACTGGTCATCTGAGTTCAATGGATAAACAAAGGAGCTAAAAGAATCTAGGCACTTGCTATTGTTACCTGTGTGTTTGGCATGCTGGTTTACTTTGTTTGGAGAGACAGGAATGTGATCAGATTCCAGGGGGGAGGAGTATCTCAGCAGACAGATTATGCAAGGAAATTGTTCTGCATATACACACCAGAGGCAGAAGCATCTCCAGCTTCCAAAGACCTTTACTTGCTTCAAATTCATACCCTTAGGTCTTGTAATTAGAGAAGTTAATGTATTGTTTTTTTTTTGTTTTTTTTTATGACAAGGGAAACCACAACCGCTACCCTTTGGGTGCGCACAGGGTAAAACCCTCACTCCTATGCAATAGCTCGCAAACCACATAGGAGAGGTAACCCGCACTAGGCAAGCCCGGTGCGACGAGCTCAACCCAGAAGGCAAACCCCTTGCTTTCACTGAAAGATTGTTCACTATGTAAGATTGTTTCTCATGTTTTGTAGTTGTAGCATGTATAGGCTTTTTGTAATTGATAGGAGTGTAGATAGTTAGCATCTACTTGTTTTGTATTGAACACTATTGGGTGAATACAATGCATTGTTCCCCCAAAAAAAGACAGATATTTAACCAAACATAACATACATAAAATAAAAGCTAAAAAACCCAATATTCTATTATAGCTAAA
>JAJOOS010003357.1:0-32402 GCA_029582725.1 Solanum chiquidenum | reverse complement strand
TAGATCGATCTACGGTCCGTCAATCCCCTCCGTAGCTCCACACTTAGAATCTTCAAAAATCAGGTACTGGAACCCTCGCAGTATCAATCTACGGATCAACAGTACGGTCCGTAGATCAATATACGGACTGTCAATGGGCATCGTGGCTCCACACTTGGTCAGATTTCCCTGATTAGTCTTCCATACCTTGCCTGCTGATCTACGGTCATCACATACGGGCCGTTGATTGACATACGGTCCGTAGATCACCTCTGTGAATGCCCTTTTTCTGCATTTCTTTCAGCTGTCCCTATACTTCCGCGCTTGAACATCTTTCCTGCAAAATATGATAAAAACACATAAAAACCAATACAAAAAGGCCCTAGACACACACAACTTGTAAGTGAATTGTATTAGAAATACCGTAAACTCACGGTATATCAACACCCTCAACTTAAATTAGTTGTTTGTCCTCAAGCGACACACTAAGATTCTAAACGACACTTGTATAGAAGCAAGCATTTCAAGCCCAAGCAATCACATGACTCTCTACCCCCCTCAATTTTCTGGTGCACATTCATTCTCTTAGACTCGACAAGTTAATTCATGTGGATCACACCATGACACAGATCGACCAACTGATACACAACGTACACTTTCTCACTATCACCAAGGTACCAACTTTCCGACAATGTAACTAGTGCACTTACTTCAAACGAAAGCCCTTTTTCCCAAGAATGAATGGCATTCATGGTACAAGGATTTATTCAACACTCACGCTCAGAAGTAATTTCAAATATAGTTAGTGTTCAATGCCATAAGCTTGCCCTTATTTTCACTGCTTAAACTCTCCAAAATAGACTCTAGGATCACTATAGGACTTTCTTGGCTTGTAACGTAGGCTCAGGGTCAGGTATGGTACATTTGGGTACTGCTTAGTGACTTTCTGCCCTCCTTGACATTACACTAGACTTTCAACCTCTTTGTGCACTATTTTTGCCATCTTATCGTTTTACTTTCTTTCCCTTAATTTTCTTCAACCATGGATGTGACTTTAAACCTTGCAGCTCTTTATTTAAAAATTTTCCTTTCTTCTCTTCTTATTTTTTATTTTTTATTTTATAAATAGCTTTCAACAAGTCACATCCTTGCTTCTTTTTAAACAACAAACTCTTTTCATACCCATTTTTCTTTCGATTTCCTCTTTCATAGCCACCCTCAACTTATGGATTTTCCATTGGTTGAGGTACATATTACCCGAAGTCAGGTCAGGGCCAAGATCGAGGTTACTTTATACATTAGCCACCCTCAACTTAGGCTTTTGGCCTAAGTCGAGGTGCACATGTCCAAGGAGGGACCGGGGTCAACATAGTAGATTATGGGACGGTGAGTTTACGGTTTGGAAAGAAATGGTTTAATTATAGTCTCAAAGTTGGATCAAAGGGAGCATTTATTTCATTTGGTTGGATCTTTCTTGTAAGCAATTTGTGGACTTTTCAGAACAATGGCCTATGATCACTTCCTAACTTCTAGATTGAATTGTCTTAGCAGGACTAACCAGGCAAGTTCTAGTTTTGTACAAAAAATTGCTTGAACACTCAACGATTCTTACACACTCTTGGCACATAGTTCCATCATCCGATTATTAGATTACCCAGTTTAAGTTTCAGCTTAAGTCATGCCATCAAGTTGATTCATTATTATGTCATACTCAGAGCCAACACATTCAACTAATCGTAGCCTACAAATTCTAGCATATATCCCAAAATCTGACGGGTATCATTTTTCATAAGCCATCATGCTTCTTTCTTTATCATGCTTCTACACATACACTCCTAAGACATGCCGGTTCAACAAAAATTAAACAGTCTCTTGGGGGAAAAGAACACAGGCAAGAAAACCCCAAGAGAGGATTCATGAGTTGGGTTATTCAGACTTCACCCTATCACTCACAATCCATTTACCCCACCCCCAACAAAAATAGATCTAATTGCCCACAATGCATACAGAAACAGTAAAACAAAATGGATTGGGCGAAGCAAACTTTTGGCGCAAAGCGCCGGTGGATCTTTAACAAGCCGGGGGTTTCGGTTTCTCGGAGCCTGCTGGAATAATAGTGGGGGCATCCTCAGTAATGCCCACTTCAGCAATCATAGCACCCGCAGTAGTGCTCTCTATCACTCTCACCGCACCATCAGTGATGCTCACAACGTCCCCCAAAACAGGCTGGACCTCTACAACTGGGGCAGAGCTCGATGCCCCTGCAACTCTCTCACGCATCCTTTGCTGGCGCAACTCTTCGTCTGCAATCGAAGCCCTTCTTGCTTCCTTCTCCTGCCGACGCTGTCTTTTCTGAACTTTCTCTTCCTCAGTACGATGAGAACGGTGCCACTTGCCTTTGGCATGTGTCGGTGCAAGCTCCTCCTCGGCGGTCCCACTAAATAGAGCATCCAACACTGTATCATCAGTCAGTGCAGTAGGTGCAGTCTGAGTCTCAACTGAAGGTGCGGCAAGAATGGCATCAACGTCAGTCCGGAGGCTGGCTAAGTCAGCCTGCAAAGCAGATAGATCTGTGGCTGGGGCTGATCGCTCGAGGACTCGCAAATCAAAGGCATCAAGACTCTTATTAACAGCCTGGACCTTCCGGTCCATCATTGCCTCCATCCTGCGCTCCATTCTAGCCTCGGACTCTGCTATCGACTTTTGCATCCACGGCTGGATGTGATGCAGTAGTGTGGACATCTGAGCCTCTAGCTTCTGTACTCAGGTCAACGGGACAACAGTAGCTCCTAACTGTGGTGTGGACCGGGAAGAGCTAGGAGCCATACTAGCTACCTGAGAAGAGGAGGCCGGGAAAGTATCGGTGTGCTCTGGTAAACTGGGGTCACCGCCCTGTGTCTGCAAGATCGGCACGCAAGGGAGGTACCTCAATCAGGGGCTCTCTGCGAGGTGCTGCCACATTTGCCTCATCTCGAATAAGGCCGATGTCCAGTGCCCCTATAGGGTGGACTAACTTGTCACAATGCCAGATTGGCACTCCAGAGTCCCTGCACAAATGAAAAATTAGGCATGGTAAGGGGTAAGTAGTGGAGGTCCTGAATGCCCTCTCGTGAATCTCTGCTAGCAGCATGCGGGCAAAGTTGATCTCCACTCCTGCTACCAATGCGGCAACCGTGACTGCTCTGTCCCAAGTGACTTGATTGTCAGCTTTTGTAGGCGACACTCTGTTACGTACCAGCAACCAGAAGAACTTGGCCACAAAATTTAATGTGGCCTTTTGGATGCCCAACCGTGGAGCAGCGACCCATTCCACACGCTCGCCATCTGCAGCTATGTATCTAGCCAACCATAGTAGAACAGCCTCTCGCTGCGCAGCGTTCCTCTGTGACCCGAGACTTTACTCATGTTGTTTAGATGTTTTGAGAAAAGTGTATTAGAGTTCCGCTCATTTTATAAAGACTTTCATTGTGTTGAAATGTTTTAAATTTTCCTACAATTTTCTATTACTTTATGTTCTGATATGGTAAGTGGCATGTATGATGCCTCTCAGGGCCTTATACAAATTGTTACATCTAGGGGGTACCCCTAGGTCGTGACAAACTTGGTAAGCAGAGCACAAGGTTTAGAGTGTTTGTAAGATGTCTCAAACCACATCAAGTAGAGTCTTATTAATAAGTGTGAAGCGCGCCACATTTATGAACGAGAGTCTACTACATGTTTAGGAAACTTCACTTCTTCATTTCTCTAAGTCATGCCATGGAGCCTAGCTCTATAAAGTCTTTCTCCTTATCCTTACCTAGTGGTTTTTAGGATATGACTCCTAGAAGGGCAAATGCTAGAAGCACTGAGGGACGAAATGTGGGTAAAGAAGTTCCTCCCCAAGCTACTCGTCGAGCTACGATTGATCCTTTGGCTGAGAATGTAACCAATGCAAAGTTTAGGTCATCTTTCCATGTGTTGGCTCAACCCATGATGGCCCAAGACAATAGAGAGGTGGTAACCCCCGTTAACCCAAATGTGGGTACGATGACAACTAGAGTGAGAAACTTTACAAGGATGAACCCTTCAAAATTTTATGGCTCCAAAGTTGAGAAAGATCCTCAAGAGTTTATTGACGAGGTCTATGAGATACTTGTTATTATGGGAGTTAAACCGGCAGAGAAGGTGGATTTAGCCACCTACCAACTCAAAGGAGTTTCTCAGATTTGGTTTAATCAACGGAATGAGTAAAGGTCGAAAGAAGCGGGTCCCATAGGATGGGAAAGGTTCAAAAGTGCTTTTTCTTGATAGATTCTTCCCTCTTGAGATGAGAGAAGCCAAGGTGCTTAAGTTCATCAACCTTTGACAAGAAAATATAAGTGTGAAGGAGTACGCTTTGAGGTTTAGTCAACTATCTAAATATGTTCCTTCCATTGTGTCTCATCGTAGGACCAAGATGAGTAAGTTTGTGTCGGGTATGTCCAACTTGGTAGCAAAAGAATGCCGCACCGCTATGCTTGTTCATGATATGGAAATTTCTCGCCTTATGGTGCATCCCCAACAAATTGAGGAAGAAAATATCAAGGAAAGATCTAAGAAAGAATGGATGATGATAACTTTTCACAATCGAAGTCCGGTGGATGGGGTTGTTCAAGGTTACAACCAAATTTTTCCGAGCAAGGGTCTTCAAATACTCCTCCAAGGTGTAACAATGAAAGGGTGTGTAACCCTAAACATTAAGAAGATAGTAATAGGTCCATGATGCCTACTTGTGCTAAGTGTGGAAGAAATCATGAGGGTAAGTGTCTAGCGGGTTCCAATGACTATTTTGGGTGTGGTAAGATGGATCACAAGATAAGGAATTGTCCTTTGGTTGCTAAGAATGAGGGAGATAATCATCATAGGGCTCAACCCAACCCCTTATCCGGTCCAAGAGGTTCAGGTGTGAATGCTCCAAAGCAAAACTGATTATATGCTTTTCAAATTAGAGGTGATCAATAGAGTTCCCCGGTTGTCGTGACCGGTATGTTAAATTTTTTTCAGATAGATGTTTATGCTTTTCTTGATCCCGGTGAAACTTTGTCCTTTGTGACTCCTTATGTGGCCATGAGGTTTGATCTACTCCCCGATGTGCTATTAGAACCTTTTTTTGTATCTCCACCTATTGGTGATTCTGTTGTGGCTAAGAGGGTCTATAGGAAATGTATGATTTCCTTGTCCCATAGAGTTACTCTTGTTGACTTGGTCAAGCATGATATGTTAGACTTTGATGTCATCCTTGGTATGGACTGGTTGCATTCATATTATGCTTTTCTTGATTGTAGAACAAGGTAGTCAAATTCCAGATTCCAAATGAGCGTATCCTAGAGTGGAAGGAGGAAAATTATATGCCAAAGAGTCGGTTCGTCTCTTGTCTAAAATCTAGAAAGATGATCTCTAAGGGTTGCATCTAACATATAGTTAGGGTGAGCCGGTGAGGGATGTGGATTCTGAAATGCTTAGTATTGAGTTGGTCCCCATTGTTAATGAGTTTCTGAAAGTATTTCCAGATGATTTTCCCAGTATTCCTCCTGAAAGGGATAGACTTTTGTATTGACCTTCTCCTGGATACACAACCTATCTATATTCCTCCTTATAGAATGGCTCTAGTTGAAGTTAAGGAGTTGAAGGGTCAATTGAAGGATATATTGGATAAACGTTTCATCCGACCTAGTATCTCTCCATGGGATGCTCCGGTTTTGTTTGTTAAGAAAAAAAATGGTTCACTCCAAATGTGTATCGACTATCAGCAATTGAACAAGGTTACTATGAAGAACAAGTATACTCTCCCAAGGATTGATGATTTCTTTGACAAACTTAAAGGTGCAAGATATTTCTCTAAGATTGTGATTATGAATAGAGTGTTTAGATAATACTTTGATATGTTTGTGATTGTGCTAATCTATGATATTTGATCTACTCAAGAAGTGAGAATGAGCATATTGATCATTTGAGGATCATATTGCAAATACTTGAGGACCAAAAACTTTTTGCAAAGTTTAGCAAATGTAAAATTTGGTTAAGATCCATAGCTTTCCTTAGTAATACTGTGTCAAGCAAGGGTATTGTGGTAGATCCGAAGAAGGCGGATGCAGTAAAGATCTGGCCTAGACCTCTATCACCTTTAGTTATTAGAAGCTTTTGGGTTTGGCCAGTTAATATAAAAGGTTTGTTGAAGGTTTCTTTTCATTTGCCTCTCCTTTGACAACCTTGACTCAATAGAAGGGTAAGTTCATATTGTCGGAAGAGTGTGAGAAAAATTTCCAATAGTTGAAGGATAGACATACTTTCATCTCGGTGTTGGCCTTACTGGAAGGGACGAATGGTTTTGTGATTTATTGTGATGCCTCAAGAATTAGGTTAGGGTGTGTTCTAATGTAGAATGCGAAAGTTATTGCCTATGCCTCAAGGCAACTTAAATTTCATGAGAAGAATTATCCTACTCACGACCTTGAGTTAGTGGCGGTCATATTTTCTCTAATGATTTGGAGACACTATTTGTACGGAGTGCATGTAGATGTGTTCACCAACCACAAAAGTTTGCAATATGTTTTTCATCAAAAGGACTTAAATCTTCACCAAATAAGGTGTCTTGAGTAATTGAAAGATTATGACTTGAGTGTTTTTTATCACCCCGGAAAGGCAAATGTATTAGTAGATGCTCTTAGTAGGTTGTCTATGGGTAGTATGGTTCTTATTGATGAAGAAAAGAAAGAGTTTGTTCGATATGTGTATAGAATGGCTTGATTGGGCGTTCAACTAGTGGACTCCACCAAGGGTGGTATTATGGTTGACAATGGTTCCGAATAGTTTTTTGTGAGTGATGTGAAAGTTATTGATCCAATTTTGGTAGAATTGAAAGAGGCGGTACTGAAGAAGTCCTTTGAGGCTTTCTCCCAAGGGGGATACAGGGTACTTAAATACCAATGTCGTTTATGTGTTCCAAATGTTGATGACTTAAGGGAACAAATTTCGGGCGAAGCCCATAGATTTCGATATTCTATTAACCCGGGAGCCACCAAGATGTACCATGACTTGAGAGAAGTCTATTGGTGGAATGGGATGAAGAGAGATATTACCGGATTTGTGGCTAAGTGTACAAATTGCCAACAAGTGAAAGTTGAGCATCAGACACCGGGAGGTTTATCCCAAGATATTAGCATTCCTACTTGGAAGTGGGAAGATTTGAATATAGACTTTATAGTAGGGTTGCCATGAACTGGGCGACATTATTATTCTATTTGGGTTATAGTAGGCCGAATGATGAAATTGGCTCATTTCATTCCCGTCAAAGTTACATATGTGGCGGAAGACTATGCCAAATTATATTTGAAGAAAATGGTATGATTGCATGGTGTGCCCTTGTTCATTATCTATGATAGAGGTACTCATTTTACTTCTCTATTTTGGAAGTCATTCCAAAGGGGCCTTGGCACAAAAGTGAAGCATAACACAACTTTTCACCCACATACCGATGGGCAAGCAGAGCAAACAATCAAAACTTTAGAGGATATGTTTAGAGCATGTGTCATCAATTTCAAGGGAAGTTGGGATGATCACTTGCCATTGATGAGTTCGACTTTAATAATAGTTACCATTCTAGTATTGGTATGGCCCCCTTTGAAGCTATTTATAATAGGAGGTGTAGATCTCCTATAGGATTGTTTGAAGTGGGTGAAGTTGCCTTGATCGGATCTGAGCTAGTTCATGAGGCTATGGAAAAGGTCTGGCTTAGTAGAGAGAGGTTGAGAACAACCCAAAGCCGACAAAAGTCCTATGCCGATGTTAGAAAGGGACACCTTCAATTTGAGGTTAGTGATTGGGTCTATTTGAAAATCTCACCCATAAAGGGTGTGATGACATTTGGAAAGAAAGGGAAACTTAGTCCACGATACGTAGGCCCATATCAAATCGTATGACGTGTTGGTAAGGTTGCTTATGAACTTGATTTCCCACATGATTTGGAAATGGTGCATCCGGTGTTTAATGTCTCTAAGATTAAGAATTGTGTTGGAGATCCAACATCCATAGTTCCCGTAAAAGGCTTGAGGGCTGATGAAAGTCTCTCTTACGAGGAAGTTACGGTAGAGATTCTGGACCGACAAGTTAGGAGATTGAGAAATAAGAAAGTTGCTTCCATGAAAGTATTATGGAGAAACCACTTAGTTTAGGGTTCCACTTGGGAGGCCGAGGTCGATATGAAGTCCCGATATCCTCATCTTTTTCCTTCTACTCTAGCTTGATGTAATGAATTTCCTCTTAGTTTGTTCTATGTTTAGAATGCATGTGTGTTTTATGTGTTTCCGTGAATTCTTTATAAGCATGTTCATGAAAAAGCTTTAGTCTTGAATGAAAGGACTTGTGTGAATTGTTTTCATCATGTTGAAGTGCATTGAGTATGAGTTGCTTGTAGACCTCATGAGTTGAATTGATGAACATGCATTAGATATGATGTTTAGATTGAATTTCATATGGGCTCCATAAGATCGTGTTGAGCATGTTTTTAAGTTAGAGAAGAGAGTTCCTCCTTGAATAGAAGAAATCTAAAAATTTCATGCATATTGGGTTGTTAGATGTAGTTCGTACTTCCTTATGGTGCATTGAGTAAGTTTGACTTAGAGTTGATGTTTCCTCCTTAGTTGTGTGCATTTTGATGGGTTGCATGCATGATGTTTTTCTAGTCTTGAGTCTTTTCATCTAGAAACGTGCCTAAAATCTCATTAGAGAACGAATGATCCCAAGGGGGAGATAATATAACATACCAAATTCGAAAGAGGGAAAATAACAACTTTTCAGCAAGTTCCAGGTGCCATCCACGGTGGCCAACCACAAACCGTGGTTGGGACCATGGACCGTAGTGGGTCCGTGGTTTGGCACCTGAGGGAACCCTTTAGGCTAGGTCCATGACTGGACCCATAGACCGTAGATGGGTCCACAGTCCGTGATCCAGGGGTCCATAGATGGCCGATATTCTTTGTCCAGACCATGGCTGACCAGGAAGGACCGTAGGTCCATCTATGGTCCATCTGTCATGGTTCGTCGATCGTTGGCTAGCCGTTATTTTTAGGGGTATATGGGTCTTTTACTGTTTGAATTAAATAAATATTGTGTCGTTTTACCTAAGTCTAGAACACCTATATTAGTATTTTAACCCCCGAAATCCCTCATTCAATTCATTCTCTAAAATCCCAAAAGAAAACCCAAAATTCCTCTCAAATATTCTCTCTCTAGAAGTTGGAAGAAGAAGGAAGAAGGAAGAAGTTGAAGCTAAGGTCAAGTCAAGTTTCCAATATTCAAGCTTGTGAGGGCTTTGTAATCAAGATATGATGATTTTTATCCATGGATTCCTTCAATCCATAGAGTTCCCTAGAATTCCCCCAATTTGATGAAAAATTCCCAATTTTAGTTAGGGTTTCTTCCAATGTTGTGGGTTATGATGATTGTGGATCCAATTGAGTGGATTATGATTGTTTGTGATAGAATTTATAGAATTACATGTTTCTAGGATGAAATTGCATGTACCCATGCCTATTCCATGATTCTAACCTAGAATTGATATAATTGGGTTGATGCCATGAAGGGAAACTTTGTTGGTATAGGCTTATCCTTATAGGATTGATGAGTTATGATTAGCTTTGCTTGAGAATAAAGCATAGATGATAATAATGAGATGTAGGGCTTTGAGAGTAAAGCTTATGATATGATTTGGTGGTAGTTGATGTTATTGTTGTTGAAGGGATACTTCCCACATGAATTGCTTAGATTTGAATATATGAATGTGAAAGTCTTTCTCACCCTAATGATTCTAGGTTGAAAGGAATACTCACCTAAAATAAATCTAGACTAAAATATTATGTAATTGATGAGGCTAGAGGCGATTACCCTTGACCTCCATATGAAAGGATATGAGGTGATTCCCATACAACTTAGAATTGAACAAGAGGTTAGTCCCAACGTTGCTATTATGAGGAATTGACATTGAAGCGAGTACCCATGCTCCCTAATTAAATGATGTGGAGGAGAGTACCCGTGTCATATGATGTGATTGTGGACGTATAAAACCCTAGATTTGAAAGAGGGAAAACTAAGCAATTTCAGCTACACCAGGTGCCCTCCACGGAGGTCCAACCACGGGCCATGGGCAACCTACTAGATCCAATGAAGCTGGTCCTTCTGGAGGTCACCCTGGGCACTGATGCTTAGACAGATAGAGCGACTGCTTAGATAGGATCCCCTCTTTACCTCCCTCTCTGTCTTTATTTATTTTCCCTTTTGAATTATGTGTTAATTTCATTTGAGGAAAAATTACTTTTATTTGTGGTGGGGTGAGGCTCACCTTTTGTGTGATATTTGTAATTCGTGGTTTGTATATATTTGGTTTGTTCTGTTTTAAATTGTGTATACACTGCTTTATGTGGATGATTGAGCTTATCGTTCCTTTTTGTCTTAAATTACAAAAATGATTTTGACCCTTCCAGCAAATTATAAAAATTCTCCAAATTTTTTTGCCACCTCTCGTGTGTTGAAAGTGGTTGTTCTTTTGCAAAATTTAAGTCTTGGTTCCGATCAATACTGATGATTTGAATAGTGCTATCAATTGAACAAACATGAATGCGTGGCTACGATGAGACCAAATGAAGATCCATAGACAGTATGTGAACTCTTTGCATCTTGTTGTGATTAGCCATTTATCGAATTGATTCTCTTGTAATGACCGCTGCACACTAGCGAAAGTGTGTAGTCTTGTTTGACTTAAGTGTCGATGCCTTGTGTGATTAGCTTACTTTGAACCATGCATGAATAAACCTTGAATTTGCCCCGTTAGTCTAATTGATTTAGAAAGTTGTGCTCTTGAGATGATCTTAGGAAACTTTAAAGAGTGTGAGCCAAATTTGACATATACCTCTTTTGTTGCCTACCCGTGAGCGTGTGAAACTCTTTTGAACACCCCTTGAGCCTTACCTTTCTTTGAATTTTTTTTTGATGAACCCTAGACCTTACTTGATCCACTACTTATAATCCTCTTGATTTGTGGTTTAGTGAATAGCCAACTTAGGCCAAAAGTGTAAGTTGGGGGTATGGTGAAAAGGAAAAGGAGAGGTCAAGAAGTTCAAGAAAAAGTTTCTCTAACCCATGGTATTTCAAAACAAAATGGAAACCCTCCATTAAAAAAAAAGTTCTGGAATAAAAGTGCAAAAGGAATTGGGTTTCCAAGCAATACATGGAGAGTGAATAAAAGGATGACTTAGAAGCACTAGAACAAAAAGTGATTAGGGCAGGGAAAATGATGTTTTGAGAACACCACACCGCACGAGGATGAAGAAGTCACTAGGCCTAAATGACCATACCATTGCACTAAGCCCCATTAAAAACATCGAAAAGATCTTTTTTATCTTGAGTAAGCCGTATCGAAAGTCGATTGAAAATAAGGGCAAATCTATGGGTGAAAACATGCATTTTGCTTCACTTTTTGAGTGTGAGTGTTGCATCTGATTCCTGATCAGCCTCTGTGTGTGAATATGGAATCATTCTTTGTGTGAGGGAATTTAGATACTTTCGTTCACAACTTGAATCTTTGCGTACACAATTGAATCTTCGCATAAGTAATTTGAAGTCTTGTTGTGTACATTCATGATTGAGTCTTGTGTAGCACTATTTTAGATATCCTTTTTGAACAGTTGAACTTGAGTTTGCTTGAGGAAAAGCAAAAGTTTAAGTTGGGGGTGTTGATGAGTCCACAAATTGGACTCATTTAGACCTATATTTTAATAGAAATTGTGTCCTTAAATGCTTATTTTATCTCAATATATGATGAAAACGCTTAAGTTTCAGGTATTTGAAGTTTAAAGGAAAACATGGACATTACTTCGCAAAAAGGAATGAAAAAGCTGAAAAGAACAAGAAAATAAGGGCATGAGGATCGCTGAGTCCACTTGGCGAGTCACCGAAGGGTCTCACTTCTCCTTTTATTCCAGTGTGCTGAGCCCTGAAGGAAAGGATCAAGTTGGCGGAAAAAGGAAGCAGTCGGCGCATCGCCGATGAGTTCCAAAAAGTAGTACTATGTCGCCCAATGACCCAGAGCACGACGATGCCAAAGGATGGTGCAAGACGGGGATGCACTACAATAAAGGGTGAATCGACGAGTTGATCGGTGATTCTGACTAGTATCGCCGAATGATCCGCTGCAACATAGATTTTAAAAACTATAAATACTCGTTCAGTGTTATAACTTAGTACTAGATTTTAGTACCAGATTTTCAATATAAAATAATTAATATGATTTTAGTACTTTTTTATTTTTTCTCTATGTTTGTAAGGGTTTGAAGACATGAAGAAAAAAAGGGTTTCATCTCTTTCAATTTGGAAGTGGGTCTCTTGGATTCTTTTTTTTCTGCTCAAATCATGACTTATTTCTCTATACCCATTTGATTTCATCGTCATTGCAGGTATAAATTTCTATTTCATGATGTGTGGCTAAAACCCCCTATTCTTGGGGTGTGATTTAACAAATATGAGTTAATATTGTTGTTGGGTCTTGCTTGCTGATAGATTAAATGTAGTTTAATGGTGATTTCACCTAGTAGTTGTGCTTTACTTTAATGGGTTTGTAGTTGCGAATACAAGTCCACCTATGTGCTTTTGGCTTGCTCAAGAGAGAGAGGTCGCCAAACCAAGACTACTAGGCAGATGGCCTAAGGAGTGGGTCGACATAAGGTTCAGCCCGAGAGGGTGAACCCTAGTCCCAAATCCTAACACTCAGCTCGAGAAAGTGAGTGGGGTAAGGTGTAGGCTGGTCATCATGCGGTGAGTGGGTGTCCGATAGGAACCCATTCGAAACAGGGTAAGTTGCTCGAGAGAGAACTTATTTCCATTTAAAGCTTAGCCTAGTCACTATTATTCTATAGATTTTCAATCGAAAGCTTGTACCCAATAATCTAGATTAATTTGTATTGTGGTCACACCCCAAGAATCTCCCCTCATACTTGATTTTTATTGCATTTCATTATTTTTACTATACTTGTGAAAACCCCCAAATCGATATTTTACACTTTCGTGTCACCCCCTTTAATTTATAATGTTTTTAATCATTAATATCTTTAGCTACGATTAGTTAGAACTAAATTTTATTTTTTAATTAATTCTCGAAACCACTCCCTTGGGACTCGACCCCAACCCTTGGTTGGATTATTATACTATTGCACGATCATAGACACTCGTACTGGAAGTTGTGTCACTGATTATGCTAAACATCAGAAAGGTGTGATGAGATTTGGTAAGAAGAGGAAGCTTAGTCCCCGATATGTGGGCCCATATGAAATCTTAAAGTGTATTGGGAAAGGTGCCTATGAATTAGACTTGCCAAGTGAGTTGGCTCCGGTTCACCCGGTGTTTCATGTTTCCATGCTTAAGAAGTGCATTGATGATCCGGTATCCATCCTTCCTTTAGAAGGTTTAGGAGTTGATGAGAGCCTTTCCTATGAAGAGATTCCAGTAGATATTCTAGATCAACAAGTTGAGGTTGAGAAAAAAAAGATAGTTTATGTTAAGGCCCTATGGAGGAATCACTTAATTGAGGGTGCTACAAGGGAGGACGAGGCCGATATGAAGTCCCGCTATCCTCATCTTTTTCCTTATACTCCTATTCAAACTTGAGGTAAGCAGTTTTCTTGAGTTTGGTGTCTTGGAAGTCACATATGTTATAAGTGTTCTTTCTGATTTCCTTATGATATACATGTTCTTGTGAGATTTCATATTTAGCATAAATTGAGTTTTCATAATTTATATGTTCCTCATGTTGAATTGAACTTTAGTATGATAATTTTATATTTGACCTCATGAGGTGATTGATTTTACATGCTTAGTTATGTCTATGATGAACATGCTTAGTTATGCTTTTGATGAAACGCCATATTTGCTCCATATTGTTGTGTTGAGCTTGCTTTGAATTGGAGAAGGTAGTTCCTCCCATGTTGATATGAAGTGATGAGTTTTATGCCTATTGGGTTGAGGATGGAGCTCATATTTCCTTGTGATTGCATTGATTATGTCTTGAGATGGAGTTAATGTTTCCTTCTATGAATTGTGCATTTTTATTATGTTGCATGCATGATGGGCTACTAGTCTTTAGCCTCTATTTCCATAAGGTGTGTAGATCGTCATTCGAGGACGAATGTTCCGAAGGGGAAGATAATGTAACACCCCAAAAAAATTGTAGGTTAAACTAGAGCCTAAACGTAAGGTTAATCATTTTTATTATGTCCAAACAAAGGGGCAAGTGCCAAGGCAAAGGGGCCAAGCCAAGGCCAAAGGCAAAGGCTGACCCTAGCTAGGAGCACACTGCCCCACCTTCACGAGAGGGACCACGAGTAGTGGTCCACTCCATGGCTCGTGAAGGTGGCCGTGAAGCTTCCTTGGCAATGGGAATTGCCCACCCTTTTGTCCTAGCTACTACGTTAGCATCCACAGAAGGGACCACGGCTTGTGGTCTTGACCACGACTCGTGGAGATGCCTTAGGAATAGAAGCTAAGAGGCCTAAGTGAGAAGCCCACTACCACAAAGACCACGACTCATGGAGCCCCTCGTGGTAATGCCTTGGGCTTGTGAGCCTAAGACACCACTTCCCAAGCCTCTGCCTCAACTCCACGGGCAGGACCATGGTTTGTGGTCCTCACCACGACTCATGCAGTGGCTCGTGGTGCCTGGACGAGGTTCACTAATTGAGGAACTTTTAGGTCATTTCCTTTTTATTCCAATTAAAGTGGGGGTGTTTTGGGTATTTTTAGGGGAAGTATATATTTTGTTTTTAAGTCAAATTTAACATGACTTGGTCATTATTCACAAACACCTAATTGAAATAAAAAACTCCCTCCTCTCTCAATATTTCTCTCTCTAAACTCAAAGAAGAAGAAGAAGCCATTGGAGCTAGGGTTTGTAGATTTTCAAGGTTCTTCCCCAAATTTCTTGGAGATTCTTAATTGAGGTATGGATGCTTTTCATCTTTGCGAAGCTATAACCCAAAGAGGCCCTTCAAATTATGTTTTCAAGATTCCAAATTCCCCAAACCTAAGGTTTTCAATCAATGTCATGGGTCTTCTTCCAAAACGTTTTCCATTGTTTAATTATGGTTAATTTTTGTTGGTTTTGATGATTTATGATTGTAATTTTGGAGTATTAATGTTTTATGGTGAAAATCTCCCTTGGACCCGTGATTTTCCTTTCTTCCTAAATTGTGAACTATGGTATGACTTGAGTGATGATGAGATCTTGATAATTGATTATGCTTATGTTGATTAAGTTGTTGAATCATTATATCCCTCTATTTAATGTAGTTATTCTTGAAGTTAGGGTTGATCTTGATTTATATCCTTGAAGGGAAAATTGTTAGGGTTCATACATGTTGATGAGAATTTTATATGAACTTGTGATTCACTTATGTATTGAGGATACTATGACTATTGTGTAATTGTGGTATTGATGCAAGATCCTTCTTCCCTATACCCTTACACTTGATTATGAATGAAGTATGTATGTATGTTTATGGTAAGCTTGTTGTGTTGATTGAAAAACCATTCTCATGAAACACTATTAATATAATGTTAAAGGTTTACTCACGTATTGATGGTTCTAAGGTTGAATGAACATTCTCACCTAATGAATCCATGAGCTACTATGATACCATGTTGACTTGAATGTATAGTGCATTCCTTTATGAACATGAACTAAAGTAAAGACTTAATACGACTTTTAAAGGGAATTATGCTTATCACCGAGTGGATATGTAAATGAGATGGAAGCTTTTACGTTAGAAAGTCTGGCTTTCCAATATATGTTATTTCATGAGATGGAAACCTTTTACAATAGAAGTCCGGGTTTCTAGTATCAATATCCTTATCCCATAACTATGTGCCTACATAGGTCTTTAGCTAGTGGATCCACCTAAAAAGATAAATATGTTAGTTCTACCTTAGGCAAATAGGACACCTCTTTCCGGTGTGGGGGTAGAACACAATATTCCATGTAGCTCACATGGTCTATGTCGGTTAATGCTAATTTCCCTAAATGATATGATTATGAAGTATGTTAAGAACATGGACTTTAACTATGACTTCTTAAGAGGTACTACTTAGTATGAGTGGGGGTATGGGACTTGACTTATGCATTGCACAAGTAGACTTCAAGAGGGGTTATGGTGAGGTTCTCTTATGTTATGAAGACTTATGGATTATGTATGTAAGATATGTATGGATGTTAAGGTTAACTTTACTTGTTTCAAGTTATGAACATGACTAATTACTTACTTATGTATGTTGGCTATGGATGAGGCAAATATAAGATATGTATGTCGTTGGTGACCTAAATGTGATACTTAATATTTTGTAGGATTATGGGATCTTACCTTTTCACTTCACTAGTATGGCCTATGGGTTGCTTATATGTTGGTTTGACTTATGTTTCTTCATATATGTGCATAATGGCTTTTAAACTTGATAAATGCATGATTTCAACTAAATGTCCCTTTTATGCATATTTTAAAGATTTTTATGCATGACTTCCATACTTAGTACTTTATGTGCTAACCCATATTTCTGCATTTACCATGAGTGTAGGTTCCAGTCATTGAGACGTACTTCTTCCTTCAAGTGAGGCTTGAGTCGACTATTCCCTAAGCTTGGTGAGTGCTCATGGTTGGAGGACAAGACATTATTCATTTCTAGTTTCTACTGTACTTTCTATTTTGAGACTTTATTGATGTAAAGGGCTTTGACCCTGTTTGTACTCTCTATTGTACTAGATGGTGATTGAGACAAGGTCTAGACTCTTACTTTCGTTTATGAAAAAGAAGTTGACTTGGATTGTAAATGTTTTAAATTTTCCGCATCATTTCTATGATTTTATGTGTATGATTGTGCTAAGGGCTTGTATGCGACCCTTTCGGGGTTAAGTATGCCGTGTTAGATCTAGAGGGTACCCTTGGGTCATGACACTACACCTCTCAAGGTGGGAATTTCATGCCAAATCCTAATCATGAACATCGAAACACCCAATGACCTTGGTATCTAAGAACATTATCTCCCCCTTGGGAATAAGCCTATACATACTCTTTTAAGCCTTATCTCTTTCAACTCTAAGGTTGGGTCAAATTATCACTCAACTTTCATATTACTCACTCAAAGTGACTCTAAACCATGGAGAATTACACTTCTACCCTCCCTTAAAGGAGTCTATTCACTCAACATCTCTAGGCATCACTTAAACACCACTATTCATCAAATCTTCCGACACACCCTAAAACTCATCATGACTAAGTTGTGTTCCATCAACAAACACACTTAACTATAAATCAACCTATCCACCAAAGGATTCCATCTAAACCTATCATATCAAGCCTCATCTAGTCATATAGCCATAATTGGCATCACTACTAACCTTTTCTCCCTCGATCCTAGTAGCATGAGCCCTTCAAGTGGTCAAATCTTAGAGACCATCGGATAAGGAATAGGAGAGAGACCTTATAGAGTTAAGCTCTATGGTATGACTTGGAGAATGAAGAAGTGAGATTTTCCTAACATCCAATAGTCTCCTATTCATAAATGTGGCGCGCTTCACACTATGAACAAGACTCTACTAGATATGGTTTGAGACATCCTAAAACCATCCCAAAAATCTTGTGCTTTGAGACCATGTTTGTTACAACCCGAGAGTACCCCCCTAGACGTAACATGGCATACAAAACTCCGAAGAGCTTTATACAAGCCTATTAGCATATCATAACATAAGAACATAGGAAATTTTGGGGAAATTTAAAACTTTTCTTTACAATTGAAGTCTTTTATAACAATAGACGAGAGTCTATGACACTATGTCTCAAACCATCTTCAAAAATTGAATAACACTTTGGGACACAACCCATACTAAAGGTCTAAAAGTAAAACAAATGACATAAAGGTAATAATGGGTTTGTCCTCGAAGCTATGAGGACTCACCAAATCTTCAACTCCATGCTCCTTAGAAACCTATCTTCCAAGAATAACACTCAAGTCTACAAACCCTACACTTTGTAAGAGTATAGAAGAAATATGGGTTAGCACAAATATGTACTAAGTACGATAGCCATGCATGAAAACCCCTTGAAAATATGCTAAAAAAGATATTTTTTAAAAATTCCTGCACTTTGCTAGTTTAAATCATCATTTGGAATGTAGTGTGAAAACACAAGTCATAAGCATAGAAGACATCATGAAGAGATATAGACCATAGCATGGTAGACATCAATCACAACTAGTGAACATAAAAAATATCATTAGGAACATATACATAGTCAATATAATCTAGTGTTAACATGACATGTGAGCAACACTTCATGAGCCACCTCAAGGAAAGCTTGTGCAAGACATAGGTAAGACCCCATAATCCCACCTACACTAAGCAAGTCACTTTAGATCATCCATATCCACTCAGTGCTTCACATTATTCCCCATGAAATACTTAACATTCATTACTTTAGTTCATTATTATGGGATAAGAGATTGTTACTAGATATCCTGCCTAAACTCATGGATGAGTATCCATATGAAACCCAACATTCATTCATTAAGATAGCTCATAGATTCAAAGGTGAGAATAACCTTTCAACTAATAATCCCCATATTGTGATGAAAACCTTACACAACATGTCATTATCATTCATTAAAGTACAATTGAGAATAATATTTCAATCAATACACCGTCATTAAGTAAATCATAGAAACTTCATTCATTCTTCATTCATGAGTGTGTGTGCATAGTGTAAATAACCTTTCAACACGACCACCATTGCATTACAATCAGAATAACATTGAAATCACAAACATATACCTAAGCATCATAATTATGCATATACCATCCTAAATTTACCCTTCAAAGCTATGAATTACAATGCATCAATATCTCTATAGTTACTTCATTGAACAAGTATAATAACCTAATTCAATTAATAAATCCATCACATTCATAATTCGAACACAATCTACTAACAAAGACCCATATTCATGCTTCAAGATCCAATTTTAGGGAAACCTAGGAATTCATGGATTCTAAGATAATTCTTTAGCAAAACAGTAGTAATTCATCAAATTGATCATAATATATGACAAAAAACATATTGAAATCGTTTTGAAAGTGATTCCATGCCTAGATTGAAAACCCTAGGTTTTTGGAAAAATTCAACTTTGAGAAATAGAGTTTGAAGGGCTTTATCGAAGGAAGCTATCCATAAATCAAGACTACCATACCTCAATTGAATAAACTCCATGAAATTGAAGAGGAAAGATGAAATATTTAACTTCAAACCTTGACTTCTTCTTCACCAATGGTGGTTTCTAGAGAGAGGATTATTTGGAGGGGAGGTAGTTTCTATTTTTGAGTTTTGGGAATAATGAATTTAAAAGGGTGTTTAATACTTTAAAAAGGCTAAAATAACTCTAAATAATCAATATAAACAGTCCTCTAACTTCACTAACCTTAAAAGGAATTTACCACATTGCCCCTACGTTGTCCGAGATTGGGCAGATTGCACAGGTTGGATTCACGCCATCAACCCACGGATCGTGAGTGGGGTGACGCCCCGTACTACACGTCCATGATTTGGTTCAGAAACCCCTCACTTGGGTCCTTGACCTACGGAAGTGTTCCAAGGGGCGTGGATGGACATACGGGGCGTAGGTCCCCATCTTTTTGACAACTTTTGGTTAATTTGGGCAGCCTTGGGGTTAGGTTTTAGGGTTCCCCTCAAGGACCCTTGGTTGGTCCTTGGGGGGTCGTACCTTGACGTTTAAGCCCTAAACCCCTCAACCAAAGCTCGGGAACTCATTTCACAACACAAAACCCCATATCAAACTCAACAACACACTCGTAAGGCTCTAGTTTCACCTACTAGTTTTCCGAGTCGTAACAATATCTCCCCCTTGGGAACATTCATCCTCGAATGATACTTTAAACACTTTAGGGAAATAAAGACTCAAGACTAGCAGCCCATCATGCATGAAACATCATAAACAATGTACAAAACTAGGAGAAAACATCAATTCCATCTCAAACGTACCCCATGCAACACAAGAAAGTAGGAACTATATCTACAAACTCATTATGCATGAAAACTTCAACATTTCTCATTTCATAGGAGGAATTACCTTTTCCAACTCAAATCATGCTCATCATAACATCATTAAGCACATTATGCAATTACTCTTAAATGCACATTTAGGCATGTTCAACAATTCACCTCATGAAGCATATAGGCAACTCATACTAAACGAACATCAACATGAGAAACATACATCATGAAAACTAATTTTCTCACTACACATAAATTAATTAAGAACATGCATAACATAAGGATACCATGGAAACACAAAATCACACATGACTCTAAAACATATAACAAGCTACATGGAACTCTTGATCTCAAGCTTGAATTGGAATAGAAAGAAAGAGATAAGGATATCAGAACTCTCAACAACCTTACTATTCAACATACTATCTACCCCCTTGGGAGTAAACCCATACTAAGGCTAACATGAAAATAAAATAGGTACCTTAACAAGACACTCACAACCATAAGAAGCTATCAACATACCGGTGCCTTCCTCCGGAAGGGCTCCTTTGTCCTCTCTAGATCGGAGTGCATAGAAACGACAATAATTTGGAGGGATAGGAACCGTACCATTAAAGGAAGTTTTCTTAGCATCTATTCCTTTTTCCGAGAGTGTTGGGGAATCTATCATCTTATGACCCTTCTTTCCACAACCAAAGCAACCATCCGTGCCAGCTAGACACTTACCCAAATGTTGTTTCCCACGATTGGCACATGTAGATCTTTCAAAAGAAGAACCGCTTCCATTCCCTCCTTGAGATTTAGGGTTAGACAATCCATCATTGTTGACCATTGGGGAATCTTGGTTGGAGGACATCTTTTTGAACCTTGGTTGACTTTGTTCATCGGACCTAGCTCTTTTTACCTCCTTATTCATTTTGTTGAGTTTTGTCTCCTCAATTTGTTGAGCATATACCATGAGCCTTGAAATATCCATGTCATGATGGAGCATTGCCGTACGACATTCTTCTTCAACCAAACTGGACACTCCCATCACAAACTTATTCATTCTAGCCCTCGAGTTCGCCACCAAGGTTGGAGCATATTTGGATAATTGGGTGAACTTGAGAGAATACTCTTTCACACTCATACCCCTTTGACGAAGGTTCATGAATTATACCAACTTTTGTTCCCTGAACTATAGGTGGGAAAACCTATCAAGGAATGCTTCTTTGAACACATCCCAATTTATAGGACCTGATCTTCTTATCCTCTCATCCTTCCATTGTTCATACAAAATTTGATCTACGCCATTTAGTTGGTAGGCGGCTAGCTCCTCCTTATCCTCCTAAGACACCCCCATAGCACTAAGTGTCTTTCTAACCTCATCAACAAACCTTTAGGGATCTTCTTCCACCTTGGAACCAAGAAACTCGGGGGGGGGGGGATGGTCATCCTAGAAAAATCCATCAATCTCGATGTCATAGTGCTCACAATAGGGTTCACATGAGTCTCAACACCCCTAGTGGCTTGAGCCGTCATAGCTTGGGCTTGAGTTGTCATGACTTGAGCTTGAGTTGTCACGGCTTGAGCTTGAGCCATCATAGCTTGAGTTATCATTTGGATAATGGTCCTAAACTCTTCTAGGGTCACATTTTCAACCGGAGCTCTATTGCCTTGAGGAACTTAGTTACCTTGAGGACCTTAGGGAGGAACTCCCTCATTCACAATCTCCTCTTCCATCCTTCTTGAATTCTCCCTTCTTGTATTCATATCCTATAAACACAAGAGAAGGGTTAAGAAAATAAATTTTACAGAGCTAAACTCTATGGCACGACTCAAAGAGTAATGAAAGAAGTGTAGTTTTCTAACGTCTTATAGCCTCTCATTCATAAATATGGCGCGCTTCACACCATGAACAAGACTTTACTAGATGTAGCTTGTGAGACATCAATCCTAAAAACCATCCCAAAATCTTATGCTCTGATACGATGTTTGTTACGATCCGAGCCTACACCCCAGATATAACACGGTGTATAAGACTCCGAAAAGCCTTATACAAGCCTCATAGAATGTCATCACATAAGATAATAGAAATAGTGTCGAATTTAAAACTCTTTTCAATCCATACAATCGAAAACATCATTTAAAACATCGGAAGTCTACTTGTCTCACATGGTCATCTAAAACATCTTGAATCAAAAGTAGGGTCACGATCCTTATAATAGAAAGTCTAAAAGGAGTCTAATACAATGAAAGACATGAAACATAAATAAAGCACTTGTCCTCGGATCCATGAGGACATACCACAAGCTTTTGAAGAACTCAATCCAAGCCCTTTGAACTAGAAAAATCAACTCAAATACTGGAACCTGCACTTTCTAGAAAAATAGAAGAAATATGGGTTAGCACATTTAATGTACTACGTATAATAACCATGCCAAAACCATGCTTGAAATGGACATTTTGTTTGTAAATCATGCCATATGCAAGTTTTGAGAAACATCATGAACATTAGCATAAAAGACATAAGGTACAACCATAATCAAAATTTAAGTCATTTCAACATATTTGAGCCATCACATTAGGTATCCCTAAGCTATACTTGTGCAATGTAAGAATAGAATCCCATAGTACTATTCCTACTAAGTACCAATTTGAAGCCAACCTAGATGAACTTACTATTATTCATACTCATCTTTAGTCAATACTCATGCATAATGAAACTTCACATATCATAAGTCATGACAAGGAAAGTAACTCATAATACAATTCAAGCAAAGTATGCATCATTACATTAAGCCTTTAAGTCAACATTCTCATTAACTTTATTAGGAGAACATTTATTTCATTAGTCATTAGAACATTACAGAAACACACCATAGCCCTCTCAAAGCCTACTCGTGCAATGCATAGATGGCATCCCATACTATCACCCATACTTCATAGAACTTTTTGAGTAACCATAGTACGTAACTCAAATCCTAATTCTTACAACATTATAACATAAAGTAACACCATGACTACTCTCAAAAGCCTATTGGTGCAATGCATGGATGAAGTCCCATAACCCCACCCACACTAAGTAGTGCATTCTTGAGAAGCCATAGTTCATTATCATTCTTTGTGGGCGTAAGCCTTAACCGACATAGACCATGTGAGCAAATCATGGTATCCCGGTGTTACCCACACCAGATAAGGGATTCCTACATGCCTAAGGTAGGACCATGATTTTTGGCTTGGGTGGTTCCACTAGCTAATAACCTATGTGGGCACATAGTTATAGGATAGGGAGATTGCTACTAGATAGCCCGCCTCAACTCACGGATGAGAATCCATCTTAAGAGATTGCTACTAGATACCCCGCCTCTACTCACGGATGAGAACCCATCCCAATCCATATCGACTTGGTGCTTAGAATTATTCCCCATAGAATACTTAACATTCATTACTTTAGTTCATTATTATGGGATAAAAGATTGTTACTAGATAACCCGCCTCAATTCAGGGATGAGTATCATTCTCAAAAACAACATTCATTCGTTAAGATAGCTCATAGATTCAAAGTGAGAATATCCTTTCAACTAAGAATCCCCATATTGTGAGGAAAACCCTTCACAATATGTCATTATCATTCATTAGAGTACAATTGAGAATAGTCTTTCGATCAATACATCGTCATTAACTAAATCAAAGAAACTTCATTCATTCTTCATTCATGAGTGTGTGTGTGCATAGTGAAAACAACCTTTCAACACCACCACCAATGCATTACAATCATAATCACATCGAAATCACAAACATATACCTAACACTACAAGAAAAAGCTTATTTAAGACCAATATTTATGGACGAGTCAATAATTTCGTCTCTAAAAGTAGATGTATTGGGACGAGATTTTATTTTGGTGTTTAATTCCGTATGTTTTTGTGAAGGTACTAAACCTGGTCTCTAGAAAAAGTAGTAACTGGTCACAAATCAAAATTTACAGGTCTTGAGAAATATATATTGAAAGGCGGGAAATGAAATGTAAAAATAAAATTCATCTTTCTTCACCAAAATTAGGCTCCTAATAGATCAGTACTACTGATCGATCAAAATTCTAAAAGTAAAAGAAAAAAAAGTAATTGTGAAATCAAAAACCTTAGCAATGATCTTCCCTAACAACAATCTTCCCTCACAATGAAATCTGGAAACGCACTGGTCTACCTAGCAAAAATGCAACACAGGTCTCTGTGTTTTCTCAGAACAGTGAAAGCAGAGGTCTGCGCAGTAGTGATCTCCACTCAATCTCTATCTTCTATTCACTCGAATCTCTGGTATTCCTCCACTTCAATGAGGTGATTTCATTTCATCAGTGAAGTCAATTTGTTTTTTGGATTGTTCGAGTTATATATCTTATTTTTTAAACTCTTGTTCGGTTAGACTAGCTGCTGCTTGTTTTCTTAAAGAACATTAAGTTTTGTACTGTGATATTATCCAAAAAATGAAGGGGATCAATCCTTAATGAATTAAGTTACAATTTTGTTTGGGTTTGTAGCTGATGAACTATGTAAACTCAATAGAACTAATATAAATTACTTCCTGTGGTGCTGCACATTAAAGGTTGAAAGAGTGATAACTTCATTTGCATCTGAAAAATTGGTTCTTTAAAGCTTCGTTTGCATCTGATGAACCTTGAACACTTTAAAGGTTAAAAGGTTAAAAGAACTAATGTAAATGACTTCCTGTGGTGCTGCACATTAAGTTACAGTTTCGTTTAAAGAATTCTTTCATCTTCTTTTAACTAGTTCTCTGATTTCTCTTTACTTGTATCTCAGCTACACATCCTCTTTTATGAGTTTTTTTTTCTGCTGAAAATTTGAATTGTTGATTTTTTTTCTTCATATAGCATAGTGTATAGTGTGTGCCTAAAGAATTGATCATATTTTTACGATCAAATTCACTCGATCTAATGAAAAATGAAGTATGGCATAGAACTTATACAAATTACCTCTTGTATATGATGTACATAGTAGGTAGAAACAGTGATAGTTTCATTTAGGTTTCAAAACATAGAAAACTCGAGATTTTCAGGAAGATATGTTCTAGCAGTAGCACCATATGTTTTTCAATTCTGGTAAAACTAAATCACTAGTTGTTATCTATTTGTTCAAGTTTCACGTAAGGCTCCTCTTTTGGGACCTGATTTTTTCTTCTTCTCTATATTTGATTTCTTCGAGTTACACTACTTGTTTGATTTCATTTGTGAAGTCAGTTTGTTTTTTGTATTGTTCGATTTATATCTCTTATTTTTTGAACTCTTGTTCTATTAGACTATCTGCTGATCGTTTTCTTAAAGAACATTAAGTTTTGTAGTGTGATATGATCCCAAAAATAAAGGGGATCAGTCCTTAAAGAATTAAGTTACAGTTTCATTTGGGTCTGAAGTTGATGAACTATGTCAAAAGCAATAGAACTAATATAAATGACTTCCTGTGGTGCTGCACATTAAAGGTTGAAAGAGTGATAACTTCGTTTGCATCTAAAACTTTGATTCTTTAAAGCTTTATTTGCATCTGAAACTTGGATTCTTTAAAGCTTCGTTTGCATCTGATGAAACTTGGACTCTTTAAAGGTTGAAAGGCTGAAAGAAATAATGTAAATGACTTCTTGTGGTGCTGCACATTAAGTTACAGTTTCATTTAAAGCATTTTTTCATCTTTTTCTAACTGGTTCTCTGATTTCTGTCTATTTGTATCTCAGCTATGCATCCTCTTTTGAGAGTTTTTTTTTCTTCTCAGAATTTGAATTGCTTATTGTTTTCTTCTTATATCATAGTGTATAGTGTGTGCCTAAAGAATCGATCATATTTTTACGATGAAATTCACTCGTGCTGATGAAAGTTGAAGTATGACATAGAACTTATGCAAATTAGCTCTTGTATATGATGTACATAGTAGGTAGAAACAACAATAGTTTCATTGAGGATTCAAAACTTGGAAAAATTGAGATTTTCAAGAAGATATGTTCTAGAAGTAGCACCATATTTTTTCCGTTCTTGTAAAACTGAATCACTAGTTGTTCTCTATTTGTTCAAGTTTCACGTAAACCTCTTCTTTTGGGACCTGATTTTTTCTTCTTCGATATATGATTTGTTCGAGTTACACTACTTGTTTGATTTCATCTGTGAAGTTAGTTTGTTGTTTGTATTGTTCTAGTTATATCTCTTCTTGTTTGAACTTTTGTTCTGTTAGGCTAGCTGCTGATCATTTTCTTAAAGAACATTAAGTTTTGTAGTGTGATATGATCCCAAAAAAGAAGGGGATCAGTCCTTAAAGAATTAAGTTACAGTTTTGTTTGGGTCTGAAGTTGATGAACTATGTCGAAAGCAATAGAACTAATATAAATGACTTCCTGTGGTGCTGCACATTAAATGTTTAAAGAGTGATAGCTTTGTTTGCATCTAAAACTTTGATTCTTTAAAGCTTCGTTTGCATCTGATGAAACTTGGATTCTTTAAAGGTTGAAAAGTTGAAATAACTAATGTAAATGACTTCCTGTGGTGCTGCACATTAAGTTAAAGTTTGTGGCATGATAAGATCCCAAAAACGAAGGGGATCAATCCTAAGAGAAACAAATGTTCCTATAGAAACAACAGTGAACTACTCTTAAACAGAGCCACTCATAGGTCATGCATTAAGATAATGTTCGGAGAGAAGATATAGGAATTTATATTCGACTCGAGAAATCTATTTGGAATTACAAGTGAAGGAATGTTTACCTTTAAATACTAACAGAACACGCTTGAAAGTGTCTTCAGTTATTAAAACTGATCCAAATATATAGCCACGTGCAACTAATTCTTCAAAATATTTCTATCTAACGAAAATAAATTAGTAATTGCTAAAGCACTATTGAATTATTATGTACTGTAAATGGATCATATTTTAGTGTTTTGTGTGTGTCTAAGGAATCAATCATATTTTCTTGCAATCAAATTAAGTCGAACTCACAAAAGATGTATGAAGCAACATAATTGATACAAATTACCTCATGTGGTGTTGTACATAGAAGGTAGAAATAGTGATAATACCATTTGAGTTTCAAACTTACCAAACTTGAGATCATTCAAGAGATACATTCTTATAGTTGCACCATATATTCGTCCATTCCTATCAAACTCAATCACAAAACAATTATCAAAAAAGCTATAAAAGTATATTGTAATTAACTTTTAGATGGTTAAAGATGCAACTAACTTCTTACAGTTATACTTCATGTGATTCCATAAATAGAAGGTAGATACAATGACACTTCTCTTTGGTCCTTGAGAAAGAGAACACCCAAACCAAATCACCTTGTTCTACTCATCAAGTTATGCAAGCCTCCCAAACAACTGAAACATGTATGACAATTTACAAAACCATTCACTATCAATCTGTTGAACTAAAATTTATTGCTACAGTTCTTACTAAATTATAGAACTATAGGAGCATCTAATCCTAGAAAGGTAAAAAGAGTGTGAGGGAGCAACAAGTGTAAAGAAGTTGCATCAGTTAAAGTTGGGAAGAAGCTGAAAGTAACATTTTACAATAATCGAATAGTTGGAACAAATAGCAATCTATTTTCAAGGAACGTGGGAAAAATAATTCGTGACTGTAATATGTGTCCATTGGGAGTACCATCGTGGAAGGACGTTAAGCAAGAAAAGTTGGATCACATGTGGGCAACTGTTGAGGTACAAGTACGAAGAAATACTAAATGTTGAGCCATCTCTTCCTAGCATAGAGATTGTAGAAAAGTGTTGTGGACATCAAACTGGTAGCCATGTATTTGGATTTGGGGGTGGAGTAAAGGAAAAAGACATGAGAGGTGGCATTTCTTCGAAGGCTGAATTACTATCTGAGCTATGTTCAACTCTAGAGAAAAACAATTCTTTGAATAAGGAAAACAAATCGTTGAATGATCGCTTGTCTACCATAGAAGATGAGCTGAAAGAAATAAGAAAAATGAAAGAACTCTTTACTGCTCAACAATTGCATAACCCGCATATGACATCAACCGTATCATTAGAGTGACCACTGACTTTTTTTGCTGACCAAGTAAGTAAAAATTTACCAAATTCTATTTGCGGATAGTCATTTAAGCATTTAATGTATGGCTGAATTCTTAGATGATTGATCGTGTTTAAAGGAATTTCTTCACTTCTGAGGTTCTTTGTTGGTGATTTTTTTTTCTCTTAGCCGGTGGTTGTTTGATCACCTATATAAGTTAGTTTTGTTCAGTGAGTTTTATTACTTTTGTTGGCAGGACAAAAATCTGTGACCAACTCCCTTTCTGCATAAGTTTGGTTGAGTCTTCCTAACATTTTATCAAGAAGTTGATGACACATTCAATAATTCTATATATGAATCTTTATACATATTCTGGGATAGTGCTGATTTTGTTGATAAAACAGGGTTGTTTTATACATATGTTCAGAGTTATTTTAATGTTTGTGTCGTTTTTTTCTAGACAAAAATTGGAAAACTGATTTGCATTGAGTTTTAGCCGTTTAGTAGCTACAACAGTAGTAATAGCTACCACATCTGAAATGCTTCAGTTGTTTCGAGTTATTTCAATGTTTACGTTGTTTCTTTTCTATACAAAAATTGAAAAACTGTTATGCATTCAGTTTTAGCCTTTTAGATGTCTTGGAAATTGTTGCTTCTTGTGTGCTAGCATATAAAAATGATAGAACCATTACACTCGACCATATACAGAATCTCTCGGCCCTTATAGACACTCAACCATATATAAATTCTGCTTTGTCCACTAAGAATAAGATTACAAGATATATATGGCAGGAAAGAAGAAGTAACAGAGCATTGTAGCCTCATAGTAACAACATCCTAGCCATATACAGAATCTCTCGGACCCTATAAGACTTATCATTTATGAATAGGCTTTTATCGATGCAAGAAGAACTTTGACATCACTCTCAGGGTTATTAAGATAATTTTTTTATATATGTTGTTGTTGTAAATCAAGTTTTCCATCCACATACAGAATCTCTCGGCATAAAGTCCAGCAAAATAGAGATTTGAGTTGCACCTTGATCTGGTTTAGAGGATCAAGTAGCTCGCTAAACCTGTATCACTAGAATTGCTTAGCAGATCATTGCCTTCTTTATCTCTATTTATTTAATTTTCTACACGTACAATTGCAGGCACACAGTTTTAAATTGTTCGACTTCTACAAGGATTAATGATTAGAAGAAAAAAGTGATAACTTGTTTGTTTCCCCTGCTATAATAATATGCTGTTGGTTTATAGCTGAAATAGTGATATACCTCATGCTTGTTTAGTTACTCTGCAACAACTTCTTTCCACTAAAACATAATATAAATCTTCTTGGTGGAGAATTTCTCCATTTGTGCTAGCTTATGTCACTGAATTTGTGCTTTTGGTATAGATTTGGATTCTTGGTGAATGCATCTCATCTAAGTTTTCTTAATTAATTTTTCTTATGTTGTTGCAACTTGTTGATATTCTGGATATCCCTTGGTGAATTTTAGAGTTCTTTTGTGAAGAATGAAGCTCAAGTCAAGACCAAGTTTAGAAGATGCACACGACCATTATTATTTTTCTAGGAAAGTTGTGCAAGACGTGAAATCATAGTCTAGCTCGGGATATTGTTAATTTTCTAAGCTTTTTTTGTCAAACAAATATTGAAACTAACACCATGGGATGTTTACCTATTTTTATATTTATATCAGCCTTTTGTATGGATATTTACCATATCAATCTTATATTTATTGGTAGAACTTATAATACTTTTGTGAAATGAGGATCCATAATCATTGGTGGTCAATTAGAGACCAAAAATTTTGCTCATCTCTAAAAGTTCATCTAAGACGAGATAGTTTCTTGTCTCTAATGTTTCATCTAGGATGAGAAGACTTCTTGTATCTAGCGGATCATCTAGGACGAGGAGTTGCTTGTCTCGAAAAACAATCTAGGACGACGTGGTTGCTCATCAAGAAAAAGTAATCTAGGACGAGGTAGTTGCTCGTCCCTAAAGAGTAATCTAGGATGAGTTAGTTGCTAGTCTCTAAAGGGTTTAGTGACCAGAAAATGACTAGTTTTTAAGGAAGAAAATAATCTATTTGGGACGAGATATGTAGTCTTTAAAAGTACTTTGGTGAACAACTTTGATTCCGTCATTAAACACATTTAGCGATCAGTTAATGGAACCCGTCCCAATTAACCTTTAGCGAAGAAACATTTTAGGACGGGTGGTGACCAGCCTTTTCACGTCTCAAAAGACTATTTGGGACCAGATTTGGACATTCTAGGACCATATTTCCCTTCATTAGAGACTGTTTTTCTAGTAGTGTAAGCATCATAATTATTCATCAACCAACAAAAATTTTCCCTTCAAAGCTATGAATCACAGTGCATCAATATCTCTAGAATTACTTCATTGAATATGTATAATAACCTAATTCAAGTAAGCAATCCATAACATGCATAATTCGAACACAATCTACTAACAAAGACCCATAATCATGCTTCAAGATCCAATTTTAGGGAAACCTAGGAATTCATGGATTCTAAGATAATTCTTTAGTAAAACAGTATTAATTCATCAAATTGATCATAATAGAGACAATAAACATATTGAAAACATTTTGAAAGTGAATCCATGCCAATGATTAAAACCCCTAGGTTTTTAGAGAAATTCAACTTTGAGAATTAGAGTTTTGAAGGGACTTATGGAAGGAAGCTATCCATAAATAAAAGACTACCATACCTCAATTGAAGAAACTCCACGAAATTGAAGAGGAAAGATGAAATCTTAAACTTCAAAACTTGACTTCTTCTTCTCCAATGGTGCAAAAAACTGCATAACAACGAACATGACAACGTATGTGCATGATGAAATGATAAAAAGTTATAAGACTTTAATCTTATATGTACTTAAAGATATAGAAATAATTGAATTAAGAAGAACTATATGGAAAAAAATATTTGATAACTACGAATTAGAAGATATATTAAATCAACAATGGGATGAAATAGATTTACAAGATCTATATTTAGATAACGAAAGAATAGAATGGTACAATCTAGAAATAAATTCTGATTAAAATAAATTACGAATATTTACAATATTGGATAGAAGCTTTTTGAGTTTTGGGAATAAAGAATTAAATTTTTTTTTTTAATACTTTAAAAAGCCTTAAATAAATCTAAATAATCAAATATAAACTGTCTCCTAACTTAACTAACCATAAAAGGAATTTACCACATTACCCCTACCTTGGCCGAGATTGGGCAGATTACATAGGTGGGACTCACGCCACCAACTCACAGACCGTGAGTGGGTGACACACCATACTGCACGTCCGTGATTTGGTTCAGAAACCACTAACTTGGTGTAACGACTCGAGAGCATTCCCTAGTTGTTACCGGCATATTCAACCTCTCGGAGGTCTTATACAAGCCCTTAGCATTCGTCATAGCATTATCATAGAAAAATAGAGAAAACTTTAAAACTTTTCATAATATAACACAAGACTTAGAAAGTCACCTCATTTAAACCTTTAATACAAAATCGGAATACTACGTCTCAAAGTATCCATCTTAAAACACGACTACAACACAAGAGTGACACATCCCTTACAATACAAAAGAAACTACTATTAGGTACAATGAACTTAAGGAAACTCTTTAACATAAAGGTCCTTGAATCTTTAAGGACACACCTGAACTTGGGAATAGTAAGCCAAGCTCATCACTCCTAGGAAAGTCCTTTAGCCACCACCACCTACACTTGGTGTAAAAAGATGAAGAAGAATGGTGTTAGTACAAGAATGCAGTAAGTATGATAACCATGCAAAAACATGCTTTTAAAAGAACATTTAGTTGGAAACCATGCATCATTCCTTTTTAGAGAAACTTCATGAACCTTTAACACAATAGGCACAATATAAACCACATACATCATCATAACTATGGAAACCAGACATAATAGCACATAAAGCCACTTATAACATTTAAGGCACATTCAATACATATAATACATTAACTTCCTCTTTATCTTAACTCCTTTCCTCAAGCAACCCTTAGGGAATACTTGGTGCACTGTATCACCTTAAGCTTACCTAGGGTGAACTTACATATATCCTTCATCAATCCAACCACATATATTCATAGAGTCATAAGCACACCATAAGACATAGTCTTCACATAGGAACCATCACCTAAGGCAACCCCCAAGTCACACTAGTGCAATGTGCAAGTAGCATCCCATAATACTACTCACACCAAGTGTTCCTAGGAAGCCACCATAGACTAGGCACATCAT
>JAJOOS010003356.1:0-40959 GCA_029582725.1 Solanum chiquidenum | reverse complement strand
ATCTGAGCCTCGGAACCTCATATGTTGACCAAAGTCAACTCTTTATCAAAATTTCACAATTTTAGCAACTTAGGACCTCAATTCTTCGTTTCAACTCCGTAACTTCACACAGACCTGTTTCGACATTCTAAAACTGCCGGAATCGACGGAAATCCAATCCGAGTTACGAAACTCCAAATGACTCGAAAAAACACTTTTTAACCAACTTTAACTCATAAAAACTTAACTTCTCAAAAACTCAACTTTTTACCAACTTTTCCTCAAGCCAACTTTACAACCACAAAACATGGGACTCGGGACAACTACCGAAAGGGCAAAATAGTCATTTCCACGAAAAATTACCAAAATGACCTTTCGGGTCATTACATCTAGTGAAGAAAATCTCTATAAATAAGTTGGAGAGAAAAATAATTAACAAGCTGACATTCATCAAGTTAAACACAGAGTGTCATTTTCTATATCATTATTAACTTTACATTTTCTATAGCATTAGTAGTTTTATAATTAAAGCTAATCTATAGAGGGAGAAAAAGCGAAGAGAAGTTAAAATTTAGATTGAAAATGATAATCTCGTTTAAATTTAAAATATTATCAAAGTATTACATACCTTATTCGGAATCACTTTGATATTCAGTGTCATTTTCTATATCATTATTAGGTTTACATTCATTTGGAGGAGTATTACAAGATATGTTCATATTTATTACTAACTTATCAATAACACTTCTTACCCAATATAATTGTAATTTGATTTAATTAATTGGGCTGCAGTTTTCTACTGATCAGATGTGTCTCCTTACTTCATTTCTGGTGCAATATTTTACCCAAATATATAGCAGCCATGGATGAATTCTTCTTAAAATTGTAGTATATGAGTTACTGGATGTTTGAACTATATTCTGTCATCATATGGAGTAATTATAAACTTCTTGCATGACTAAAGAAGTTAATGCATTCTATGCATGGTTAAAAAAGATTAAAGTAAACAAAATAACAAAAGTACTTTGGTCAATAAATAAAAATTACTTACATTACTTGAAAATAAGCAATATACATGTGAAAATAGAGTTTTGTATAATATGGGTCACGTGAGATATGGTCTCAAAGAATTATTTGAACTAGACATAGACTTTAGGTTGATAAATTGAAACCTCAAAATTGTTTATCTTTGTTATTAGGGGGTGGAAGAGTATTCTTTAAGGGTTAGGATTAACCCAATAGCTTTTAAGTAGCCTATGCATTTATATTATGAAATTCATTAAATATGTATAAATTATTTTTTGCATCATGGAAAGTATAAACTTGATAACATGCAAAATTACAAAGTAGTTTGTCTCACAAAATATAGTTTTTCTCTAGTAAAATTTCCATGGAACATATGTCATAATTGAAATATTTTTTCTACGTCAAAAACATAATATACAATAGGATACAACACAAATTGTAAATTAGTTTTTAGCCTACTATTGAACATCTTATAGATGCGTGAGTTTTGAGCAGGATGGTTTAAGCATATCCATAAAAGATCATAATTTGACAGAAGAACATTAAGCTCATATAATCAAGCCTATTTTTTATTTATTTTTTGTCATAGAGTCAATTTTAAATTGTAAGGAAGTGTACAGTCATAAATTAAGGATGGCTAACAAAGAAAACAGGGACGAGACAAACCAAATATCACGAAGATCGAATACTGAAAAAGTTAACTCTTGGATTCTCTTACTAATAACTAAACCATTTACGGTCACTGGTTCCCTTCTCTGTTCTCTGATAAATTAGCTTTGCATCTAGATTTAAGAAATAAATATATATACTAGAACATTAACAATCACATAACTGAAAACACTTAATGACTCAATACAATAAAAATCAAACAAGTTCTAGCAGCGGATATACACATGAACTACTAATCAAACTAACTTCAACTTGAATTATATGGTAGTTTAAAACTTTTAAAATGCATACTAATCTAAATTCAAAAAATGCCTAGGTTCAACGAACAAGCACAATGTTGAGGCAAGTCCAAATCAATGTAAAAAGCAAAATTAATAAATTATAGTATCAAGCAATTTACCAGGTGTTTTGACAACCCTAGAAGCATGAAAATCCTCAAGATTAATTCCAAGGCTAGAAGTCTTTTCTCTTTTCTTGAAAAATAGATTGTAGCAACAAAAGACTTCAAGCACGTCTAACAGACTTTGAGCAGATATATAAAAGAACACAAACATGAAAACTAAAGGACAATAATAAAACACAAGATACTCACTAAACAATAACCAAATATAATTGATAACAAACCCAAATGATCTGGTCTACCAAATATCCCTAGATAAAAATTTCTAGACAAATAAAATATCTCAATGAAACATAAGCAATAATGAGTCAAAATTTCTAATGCATGTATAGATATATGAAGTGAAATATACCTGAAACATCAAGGCAAACATTGACCAAACATTAATGAGAAACAAAACTCACACTACTCAAACAACCATGTTCATGAGAAATAAACAATGCTAAAATATTCATATTAGAAACGACAAGATTACAATATTTATGAATATGAGTACAATAACTCTTAAGTTCACGAGCATAGAAATCAAAAATTGAAATGGTTGCTTTTATCTACCTAATTAAAATCAGAATTAGATATCCCTAACAGAAACAACCACAATTTGTTTGCCCTAACTTTTATTTTGAATCACTTCAAGTTAGCTTCTAGTCAACCAAAAACTAAAGATTCAGTTCTGTAATGATATCAGTTAAAAAAAAAAGAACATAGAAAACCCTAAATAAGTAATTGAAACCTTAGAATTAATTAAAAAATTAAAAGTCTTGAGAAAATCTAAGACGAGAAGAAACCATATATTAATAACAAAACTCAATCAATTGGATATAAACAAGGTAGTACAATAAGAATAAGAAAAGACCCTAAAGCAGACCGAAATATAAATTTGAAGTAGAAAAGAAATTTCTCTTGCATACATAAAATTGAAGGAAAGTTAAAAAAAATAATGAAATTTTAATTATTGGTGAGCTGTTTTATGGACATTTACTTCTAATTGTCACTAAAAATATTGTATTCATGGCTAATGTTCATTTGCCACTGGATTTTCACTTCAAAAAATATATATTACTGCCAATTAGATTATTGTCGCTAAAGAATTATCACTAAACATCATTTTTGTGGTAGTGTAGTTCACAAGTTAAAATAAAACCCAAACGGATCCCATAAGCCCGATAGGTACATAGAATAACTAATACTACAAGAATAAGATACTCAAACCCAAGTTCAAAAGAAGTCAATCGGGCCTCGAACCCACAATAGTAGGATCTGGACCTCGAACCCAAAGTGGTAGAAGCTGGTCTTGAACCCAAAATGATAGAATCTAGGCCTCGAACCCAAGGTGATTGAATCTAGGCCTCAAACCCAAAGAATTAGTCTCACGCTGGAAATAACAGCCTCGAACCGTGAAATGTCAGCCTCGAGCTGAAAATAACAACCTCAAACCGTAAATAATCACTACAACCAACCAACTCATAACCTAACTAATAAGAGTGCCAAGGGTGTGTAATTCCTAGGAGAATCACATGTTAAGTCACTATGCTATGCCACCCACCCAAATGTATCAATAGAAGGCTCCCAGCCTAGTACCACTACTCCAAAAATAGGCTATAATAATAATTATTTTACGGCAATAATGTAATTGCCGCTAATGTATTCACAGGAGGTAAAATATCAATGGCTAATGTATAATGGCCAGCAATAAGTACATTTTTAGTTGCAATTAGAAAGAATAGCTGGAAAATCTTCTTTTTTTCTAAAAAAACAAAAAAAATCCCACATTTGTGCAAGTCATTTTCCTATTCTAATTAAAAACCTCCCGTCTTTGGCAAATAAAAGCTCTTATACGTGTAAAATTTCTAACCTAGAAGTCCAGACCTAACCATTATAACAACGACATGGAGAAGCGTATTTCGTCATAACAATGACATACTAAATAACATGTACGTAGATCGCTCCTCTCCAAAATTTAGGCATTAATATTGTATAAGCCGGTATCTAATTCTTGTTCTATCGTTGTTTTTCTGTAGATATCCTTTGAGATTTTAAAACTGTATTTTTCTTTTTATCATGTTCATTAATCTGTGTTTGCTAAGCGACGTTGGTGATCTTTGGATTCTATTAATTTGACTGCAATTTATATGAATTGGTTCCTTTGTTATATAAACCGAATTGATTTCACTGTTGGATAGACGACTTTTAATATATTGGTAATGTATGATCATTGAGAAGTTCCATTGTGAATACGAGAATTAGTATAAGAAAATTTGTATTTCACTTTGACTAAGACTTAAGATGTTTTCTATGGAAATTTGAAGTTTAGTGATTACATAGGATTCCTAATTCAAAGTGTACGCCCCCTCTGCAGCTTTGACGTTTTGTACCTGATGTGAGGCTAAAATACATAATTTTAATCATTATTTACCTAATATTTATTATTTATATTTGTCCTTTTGAGCATGGATTTTATGAATTGTGCATAATAATATATTTTATTTGTAGGATTAAATTGATGGAAAAATAAAGAAGTTTGGAGCTAGAAAGAATTAAAGATAGAATATTGAAGAAGGAAATCAAGCAACCATCTTAATGGATTAAATTGAATATAATAATAATAATAAAATAATAATATATATAAGAATTGCATGCTGCTGCGAACTGCAAAGGAAATTACTGCCATGTGGCAGCAAGGGAAGAGAAGAGTATAAATTGAAGTCGGCTACAACAAACGAGTTTCATTGGATTTCCAATTTATTTTGGACTCAATTATTTTATTCAAAGTTTCCTACATCTATAAATAGTCCATAAGAATAATTATTAAGGGAGGAGAATATAATGTAGAAATTAACTTTTGATATAGGGTTTCATAATTTCTTCTCTTTTATATTATTTTACATCTTTTATTTGAATGATTCGTTGTAATTGCTCTATGTCTATGTGGAGTTAAACTTCTCGTTCTTAGATTATATTTACTTACAAAATGATTGTTTAGTGATTTTGATTCGGCATAATTATTTATCATATTGGTTGTTCTTATATTCATATGATTACTATTTTGATGGTTGATCACCATTAGAATAAATATATTGTCTTCTTTTGAACCCGGGAGAGGAATAGAGGGATATAACGTGGAATATAAGGAGCATGATATTTTCTTGCATGTCACTTGAATTGATTTGTGTCTAGGATGGGGATATACCTAAGTGCCTTGCTTGGTTCAAATACGGAAATACAACTTAATGCTCCAAAGTTGGTTCAGCCTATCCCCGCTCAACGATGTAGTTAGGCTATCAATTGTGGTAGAAGGTTAGAGGTCGGAAGATCATGACTATATTATCAACCCCGTGAATCAATAACTAGATAATCAAATAAGTTGATGAAATTGATGCTAAACATGATTGTTAGTTAAATCATAATCCTAGATCGATTCATTCATTGATTGTGTAAAAAATCTATATTTTCTTAGTTAATTGTTTTTAGTTATTTTATCTTTATTTTTAGTTTATTTAATATATATTCATCTTTGAAATCCTCCCCTTAAATAAATAATAAGAATTAGTATAATTTAGTAAATAGTTAATCGATAAGTCCTTTGGGTTCGATAATGTCATGCCTCAAATCCCATTGAGATGGACATGCACCCGATGCCGTAAAGGATCGAGAAAACCCACGTATAACCTGTACCTACCATGCGTTTAGCTAAGATAATCATGAAACTCTAACAAGTATATGTTTAAGCAACAATGATAAAAGAAAAACATAGGTAGGGCCAAAATATATATGCATGACTCGGCCGTTAAGGCCACAACTGTTAAGGAACCAACCATAACTCCATGTTATGCATTAGTCTACAAAGCCTCTATAAGATAGACAGATTTAGAGTAGGTCAAGACAAACCCCGCCTTACTCTTAACTAAAATACAATACCAAAATGAATCTACCAAGGACTCAGTAAAGCTCTGAATCAAGTTGGAGCTCACCAAAAGTAGCTGAGTGTCATGTGCTCCTACTGAAGGGGTCTACTAGCTGGAGTACCTATGCCTGCAACATGAAATGCAGTGTCCCTCACGAGGGATGTCAGTACAAAAAAATGTACTGAATATGTAAGGCAATAGCATATGTAAAACAAGGGCTCAAATCAAATCAAGTATCAATATATGAGTGAATAGATCAAAAGAGAAGACCACCTTTGTTTACTCTTGTGGGATCATGTAAGTTACATTCTTTTCTGTACTTTTTTGTACTTTATATTCTTTTTAGGGCATGTGATACAAGTGACCAGTTGATCACTGGTAGAAGAGGATGACCCATGCTAGGCATTTTAACCCCTGGGATGTTGTCCTCATAATTACACAAATTGGGATCAGCCCATGCTAGGCTTTCGCCGTTGAGTTGGCACCCTTCTATACCAATTGGGATCGACCCATGCTAGGATTTCACCCCGGAGCTGCCACCCATAATTATACAGATTGATTCGCTTAGATTTTTTAATCTTTGAGATTGTTGTTTTGGTGGTCATAATCAGTTTTGAGATTTGGAAATACGGACCGATAGTAGAAGACATGAAAATAATAACTTCAAGGCAGTAACAATGACATAAGGAGCTTAAATGACACAATTGACTTCAGTTGACTAAGATGAGAATTCACCAAGCTTGCCTTTGCAAATACCATTTCTATACTAGCACATAGGAGGATAATAACACATGTATATAGTAATGAACATATATTGAAGTAATTCTACACATTAAGGAGAGGGGGAAATATTGTTAGCTATTCGGAGATCGTACGCTGCCACTATCTTTCCTTTACTAGGAATAAAACTTAGGAAAATCACTTCGTTGATATTAATCGCAAATATTAGATTTCATGCCAAGGAATATCAAATCGAATAGCCTTACATACCTTATTCTCTAACCAACATAACTATCATGATTCATCCTCCCCTTTTAGGTGTTAATCCACAATATGAGTCATCATAACATAATATCAGCAGCTATCACACCGTGAGCCTTGTAAAATAATGAACCCATACAACCCTTAAAATAATGTGTATCACCACATCCTCCTTTTCTGTCCAACACATACCTTATATATCCTTTCCCAAGATTACCCAAGCTGTCTCAACAACAATACACATAAAAATGCCTCAAATTTTCTTTATCATACAACCAAATACTGAATTCACCACCCCCTTGAGTTCTTCTTGACAGCACACCCATAATTTCTCACTCAAACTCATACTAAAGGAGGACAAAAAAAATGGAGCAGTCACATTACCTCAATTTCTGCAATTTCTCCTTATAACTTGAGCTCTTCTAGAACTTCAACTTTCCTTCACACTTAAACCAAAGAAGAAGAGAAAAGTTTCTTAATAACCAAGAAAAAATTAGTAGTAGCTTATAGGAACTTCTGCCTTGTACTTATAATTAAGCATGAATAACATGTTTTCCTAGTCTTCCATGGGAGAATCAAGCTAAATCCATAAGTGTTTCTCTTACCTTGGTTTGCAGATATGAGAGTTTCTTCAAGAACCCTAGAAGGTATTTTAAGGCTGTTGTTTTAAGCCTTGAGAGAAAAGAGAGAGAGAGAGAGCTGAAGTTAAATCTGAGTTTCCTTAATTGTTAAAATCAGTGAAAATATCAGCTTCCATTGGATTTATATGGAGCCTTCTTGACCATAAAAAAATCCTATAGAACCTCCCTTTTTTTGTTCCATTTTCAGCCACTAATTGGTCAAGGAGGTGATGCACCTGCTTATGTACATTAAGTAGCTCAAAAGGTCAAACTAGGTGATGCACCTACTTGCCTTTACTTGGGCTTAACTACATTGGACCTTGGCAGATTTGGTTGATGGGTTTCCTTTCACTTTTATTTTCTTTTACTTAGTTTGTTCCTCAAGTGATCCCATTAATATAAGCCTAAATCTGATCCATTAACCTTGGGCCCTTTAACTATATCCATATAGCTCAAGTAGGTGATGCAACTAGTAGCTTAATTAAGCCAAGCAAGCATCTCACCATTTTATTCCATTCTCTAAATATTAATTCCTTTTGCCTTAACTTAGCACTTAAATTTGAGCTTTAAACTCAATTACCACCTTACTATCTCGAGTTTAAATACTTTCGTTGGGGTTAACTTGCAATACACATGCTGAAACGTGCGAGGCATCACATCACCTTCCAAGCTATTTTAAACCAACACTAATCATATAATAAACATGGTTCCTCACCTATACGATAAGTCTATGCCAAGTATCATATCAACAGAACTAACTTATATGTAATACGGGGTGTTACCTTCTCCCCCCTTAAGAACATTCGTCCTTCAATGTTAGCATGGTTATCCAGCCCAAACAAGTTCAAGACTAAGTTATGTACTACTTTTAATCCATAATTTAGATAAACTTATACTTACTTGTCAATGCCTCAACTCAACATTTGCATATTTATCATTGGTCTGGAAGAGATGAGGATACTTCAATTTCATTGCTTGTTCCGCTTCCCATGTAACTTTTTCTACTTGTTGGTTTCTCCATAGTACTTTTACAAAAGTTACTTCTTTATTTCTTAACTTTCTAACTTGGCGATCCATAATAGAAATGGGTACTTCTTCATAAGTGAGATCTCCCGTAACTTGTACATCTTTAGTAGGAGTAATATACGGAATGGGTCACCTATGCACTTTCAAAGCATTGAAACATGAAACACCGGATGAACGGTTGAAATCTGTTGAGGTAGCTTTATCTCATATGCAACTTGGCCAATTCTTCGGATAATCTTATATGGCCCTATATAGTGTGGACTCAACTTCTCCTTTTTACCAAACCTCATTACCCCTTTCATTGGAGACACCTTCAAGAACACCCAATCCCCTATGGAAAACTCTAGTCCTCTTCTTCTAACATCTGCATATGATTTGTGTCGACTTTGAGCTGTTTCTAGACGTTGTTGTATCACCTTAACTTTTTCCATAGCTTGATGAACAAGACCTGGCACAAATAAGGCCGTTTCACCTGCATATGATTTGTGTCGACTTCCGAAATGAACGAGGAAAACCAATGACAAAATCCATGTTGATCATGTCCCACTTCCAAATTGGAAGTTCTATACGCTGCATATAACCTCCAGGCTTTTGGTGCTCTAATTTTACTTGTTGACAATTTGGACATTGAGCCATAAATTCTGCAATGTTCTTCTTCATGTCACCCCACCAATACATTTCTTTCAAGTCATGATACATTTTAGTTGACCCCGGATGGACAGAATATCTTGAATGATGTGCTTCCATCATAATCCTCTTTCTTAATTCATCTATATTAGGTACACACAATCTGTTTTGACACCGGAGTACTCCCTCTTACGTAAGCTCAAATGCCTTTGTCATACCATGTTGTACATTCTCCTTAAGCTGTAATGAAATAGGATCAGTGTACTTCTTCTCTTTCACTTCCACTACTAATGAGGATTCTGCCGCATTTTGCACAATAATCCCTTCGTCTGGAGATTCAAGAAGGGGAACCCCCAAGTTAGCTAGTTGGTATAGATCCTTAGTTATTCCATGTTTTTCCAGGGGCTGCCTATAGGTTCTTGAAATTGTTTTACAATTTAATGCATCAACTACTACATTTGCTTTCCTGAGATGATACAAGATATCAATGTCATAATCTTTTAATAACTCAAGCCACCTTCGCTACCTCAGATTTAGGTCCTTTTGCTTAAAGATATACTGCAAACTCTTGTGATGAATATATATGTCAACATGGACTCCATACAAGTAGTGGCGCCATATCTTCAAAGCAAATGCAACTGCTGCTACCTTTAGATCATGGGTTGGATAATTTTTCTCATGTGCCCGTAGCTGCCTTAAGCCATAAGCTATTACTTTACCATGATGCATCAATACACATTCTAAGCCCACTCCCGAAGCATCACAATACACTGCATACCCTTTCGTGCCTTCTGGAAGTACCAATACATGTGTAGAGGTTAATTTATTCTTCAACTCTTGGAAGCTTCTTTCATATGCATCATTCCATTGGAAATTAGTTGCTTTGTGTGTTAGCTTTGTTAAGGGTGCAACAATGGAGGAGAATCCTTCAACAAACCTTCTGTAATAACCAGCCAATCCAAGAAAACTACGGATCGCCGTAGGTGTTGTAGGTCTTGGCCAGTTTTTCACGGCTTCTATCTTTTGAGAATCAACCTTTATTCCTTCGTTAGATACAATATGACCTAAGAATGCCACAGATTTCAACCAAACCTCACATTTAGAAAACTTCTCATACAACTTACGATTACAAAGAATTTGTAAAAGCTGCCGCAAGTGATTAGCATGGTCCTCTTCCGATCTTGAATACACTAAAATGTCATCTATCAATACTATCACGAACACATCTAGAAATGGCTTGAACCCCCTATTCATCAAATCCATAAAAGTCGCTGGTGCATTTGTTAGCCCGAATGACATGACTAAAAACTCAAAATGACCATACCGTGTTCGGAATGTTGTCTTGGGTATATCTTTGTCTTTGACCCTCACTTGGTGATAACCCGACCTCAAGTCGATCTTTGAAAAACACTTAGCACCTTGTAACTGATCAAACAAATCATCAATTCTAGTGAGGGGATATTTGTTCTTAATAGTTACCTTATTTAACTGCCGATAGTCAATACACATTCTTAACGAGCCATCTTTCTTGCGTACAAATAAAACTGGTGCTCCCCATGGGGACATACTGGCCTTATGAATCCTTTTTCTAATAAGTCTTTTAATTGCTCCTTCAAATCCCGTAATTATGCTAAGGACATTATATATGGGGGGATGGAGATTGATTGAGTATCTAAAATCACATCAATACCAAACTCTACTTCTCGTTCTGGAGGCAAACCCCAGAAGATCTTCAGGAAATACATCAGGAAATTCATTTACCACCGGAATGGATTGAAGAGTTGGTGGCTCTGCATCTATATTTTACACTCTAACCAGATGACATATGTATCCTTTGGACATAATCTTCTTTGCCTTAAGATAAGAAAAAGATTTACCTCTTGGCACCCCAATATTACCTTTCCATTCGAGGACTGCTTCTTTTGGAAACTGGAAATGCACTATCTTAGTTCGGCAATTTACCATGGAATAACAAGAAGCTTACCAATCCATACCCATTAAAACATCAAAATCTACCATTTCTAGCTCAACAAGATCAGCCAATGTATCATGATCACAAATAGTTACAATGCAATTACGATAAACCCTTCTAGCTATAATAGACTCACCAATCAGTGTAGACACTTCAAATGGCTTCACCAATAATTCTGGTGTTCTTTTGAACTTTCCAGTAATCAATGGAGTAACATATGACAATGTAGACCCCAGATCAATTAATGCATATACATTATGTGAAAAGATGGATAATGTACCTGTAACCACATCCGGTGAGGCTTCCAAATTTTGTCGATCCCCTAGAGCATATGTGCGATTTTGAACTCCACTAGAATTAGTTGATCCCCTAGCTCCTCTACCACGATCAGTAGGCATTTATCCCCTACCAAAAACATGTGCTGATGATAATTCTGCAACAATTGATCTAGTATGTTGTGCCACACCACCCACACCCCTATGAGGGCAATTTCTCATCATATGTCCCGGTGTACCACACCAAAAACAAATATTTGTCCCAAACCGACATGCACCTAAATGATTTCCTCCACATTGTTTACAAGACTGTCGAGGAGGTCTTGATTTTCTCATACTTCCCTGCTCTTGGTAACCAGCTGTTCGTGAACCTTGGCTTTCACCTCTTTGCCCAAACTGATTGCCTCTAGACTCTTAAAATCGAGCTGGGGCACTAGCTGTAGAGTAGTAAGATAATGGCCTAGGTGGTCTGTTAAATAACCGAGGCCTAAACTCACCTTGGTATGGTGCAAACTGCCCCATGGATCTGGCCCTCTTAGAATGCCCTGTTTCTGACTCTTGTGACCTTCTTCTTTGCCTTTGATCCTCCAATTTTTGCACAAAAACTTGAATCCTTGCTATAACTATATATTTATTTAGTGAAGCAATGGTACAATCTCTAACCAGATATGAATCTAATCTATCCACATATCGATGAACTCTATCCTCCATAGTAGCTACTACATTAGGAGCATACCTGACCAAGGAATTAAATTTGAGATTGTACTCTCTCACGCTCATACTTTCTTGGTGGAGATTTAAGAACTGATCCACACGGGCCTCTCAGATCTCCAATGGCAGGTAATGGTAAAGGAATGCCATTTTGAACTCTTTCCATGTAGCTGAAGGTGCATCGGTTCCCCTAGATTGCTTCCAAGCTTCATACCACAATATAATCACACCTTTTAATCTATATGCTTCTAGCTCGAGTGCTTCTTTACCACTCGCATGCATAACATCCAACGTGCGTTGGGTTTGATCTATAAAGTCTTGTGGATCTTCATTAGAATCTGACCCGGTGCATGATGGAGGGTCCAAATTAAGGAAATCACGTATTTGAGTGTCAGCTGCTCTATCTATGCCACTAGTACCTGCAACTGGACCTTCTTGCCTTTGTCCATGGCCAACAACTATACGAGTCAATAATTGGACTGAATTTCTCAAATCTTGCTCGGTAGAATTAATAGAGGGTTCCTGAGGTTCAACTTCCCTCCTTAGTTCTTCTAGAGATGAAGGTGTCGGGGAAGTCTGTGATAGAGACTCATCTTGAGCTTCACTTTGAACAGCTTGACTAGGTGGTGGTTGGCTGGTTCCTTCTTGAGCAGCCACATATACTCGCTTACCTGTACTTTTACTCCTTCTCGTAATCGACATCTTTGCTATAATAAAGCAATTAAGAAGTTAGATACGATTCACCTACAACGTAATATTGTTCTATCGCACGATCTAAGAAACGAAAGAAAAGAGACAACTCCTACATGTCTCGTAGCCTCCTGTTTTTAAATGTGGCGCCCAACACATCCATAAACAAGACTCTACATAGACACGACTTTGTAGGCTCCCTAGAATGACCTAATCTGATACCACTTTTGTCATGCCTCAAATCCCATTGAGACGGTCAGGCACCTGATGCCGTAAAAGACCGAGAGAATCCACAAATAACCTGTACCTACCACGCGTTTAGCTAAGATAATCATGAAACTCTAACAAGTATACGTTTAAGATGCAATGATAAAAGAACAACATAGGTAGGGCCAAAATATATACACATGACTCGGCCGTTAAGGCCATAACTGTTAAGGAACCAACCATAACTCCATGTTATGCATTAGTCTACAAAGCCACTATTAGATAGACAGATTTAGAGTAGGTCGGGACAGACCCCGCCTTACTCTTAACTAAAATACAATACCAAAATGAATCTACCAAGGACTCAGTAAAGCTCTGAATCAAGCTGGAGCTCACCAAAAGTAGTTGAGTGTCATGTGCTCCTACTGAGCAGATCTTTAACTGGAGTTCCTATGGCTGCAGCATGAAATGCAGCGTCCCCCGTGAGGGACGTCAGTACGAAAAAATATACTGAATTTGTAAGGCAATAACATATGTAAAACAAGGGCTCAAATCAAATCAAGTATCAATATATGAGTTCATAGATCAAAAGAGAAGACCACCTTTGTTTACTCTTGTGGGATCATGTAAGTTACATTCTTTTCTGTACTTTTTTGTACTTTATATTCTTTTTAGGGCATTTGATACAAGTGACAAACTGATCACTAGTATAATAGGAAGACCCATGCTAGGCATTTTAACCCCTAGGATGTTGTCCTCTTAATGACACAAATTGGGATTGGCTAGGCTTTCTCCCCTGAACTTCCACCCTTCTATACCAATTAGGATCAACCCATGCTAGGATTTCACCCCTGAACTTGCCACCCATAATTATACAGATTGATTCGCTTAGATTCTTTGATCTTTGAGATTGTTGTTTTGGTGGTCATAATGATTTTTTAGATTTGGAAATACGGACCAATAGTAGAAGACATGAAAATAATAACTTCAAGACAGTAACAATGACATAAGGAGCTTAAATGACACAATTGACTTCAGTTGACTAAGATGAGAATTCACCAAGCTTGCCTTTGCAAATACCATTTCTATACTAGCACATAGGAGGATAATAACACATGTATATAGTAATGAACATATATTGAAGTAATTCTACACATTAAGGAGAGGGGGAAATATTGTTAGCTATTCGGAGATCGTACGCTGCCACTATCTTTCCTTTACTAGGAATAGAACTTAGGAAAATCACTTCGTTGATATTAATCGCAAATATCAGATGTCATGCCAAGGAATATCGAATCAAATAACCTTACATACCTTATTCTCTAACCAATATAATTATCACTATTCAGCCTCCCCTTTCAGGTGTTAATCTACAATATGATTCATGATAAACTAATATTAGCAGCTATCACACCGTGAGCCTCTTAAAACAATAGCTAACTTTGACTAATAATGAGCCCATACAACCCTTAAAATTATGTGTATTACCACATCCTCCTTTTATGCCCAACACATACCTTATATATCCTTTCCTAAGATTACCCAAGCTGTCCCAACAATAATACACATAAAACAGCCTCAAATATTCTTTATCATACAACCAAATATTGAACTCACCACCCCCTTGAGTTCTTCATGACAATACATCCATAATTCCTCACTCAAACTCATACTTAAGTAGGATGACAAAAATGGAGCAGTCACCTTACCTCAGTTTCTGCATTTTCTCCTTATAACTTGAACTTTTCTAGAACTTCAACTTCCCTTCACACTTAAACCAAAGAAGAAGAGAAAAGTTTCTTAATAACCAAGAAAAAATGAGTAGTAACTTGTGGAAACTTATAATTAAGCATGAATAACATGTTTTCCTAGTCTTCCATGGGAGAATCAAGCTAAATCCATATGTGTTTCTCTTACCTTGGTTTGTAGATATGAGGGCTTCTTCAAGAACCCTCGAAGGAATTTTAAGGCTGTTGTTTTAATCCTTGACAGAAAAGAGAGAGAGAGAGATGAAGTTAAATCTGATTTTCCTTAATTGTTAAAATGAGTGAAAATATCTGCTTATATTGGATTTATATGGAGCCTTCTTGACCATTAAAAAATTCCTCTAGAACCTCCCTTCTTTTGGTCCATTTTCAGTCACTAATTGGTCAAGGAGGTGATACACCTGCTTATGTACATTAAGTAGCTCAAAAGGTCAAACTAGGTGATGCACCTACTTCCCTTTACTTGGGCTTAACTACATTGGACCTTGGCAGATTTGGTTGATGGGTTTCCTTTCACTTTTATTTTCTTTTACTTAGTTTGTTCCTCAAGTGATCCCATTAATATAAGCCTAAATCTGATCCATTAACCTTGGGCCCTTTAACTATATCCATATAGCTCAAGTAGGTGATGCAGCTAGTAGCTTAATTAAGCCAAGCAAGCAGCTCACCATTTTATTACATTCTCTAAATATTAATTCCTTTTGCCTTAACTTAGCACTTAAATTTGAGCTTTAAACTCAATTACCACCTTACTATCTCGAGTTTAAATACTTCCGCCGGGGTTAACTTGTAGTACACATGCTGAAATGTGTGAGGCATCACATCACCTTCCAAGCTATTTTGAACCAACACTAATCATATAAGAAACATGGTTCCTCACCTATACGATAAGTCTATTCCAAGTATCATATCAACAAAACTAACTTATACGTAATACGGGGTGTTACAGATAATCTGGCTCTTTTAGGGCCACTATATTACTTTCATGACGACGTACACTTGCGTGTGCAATTGTAAAAAAAAGTATTGTATCAATAAATCCCTTCCATTAGTTCTCTGTTAATGACATTCATTTCAGTTACTTTAAATTGTGATAATATATTGTAGAAAAAATTAGCTATTTGAGAAATGGAGGTTTGCTTCTTGGATTACAAAGAAATTGGAGAAGCCCTTGGTATGAAGGATAATGTTTTCTTTGAGAACAAGTAGATTTCTAACTTATTTTCTCATGTTTGGTTAATGAGTAGAAAATATATCCTGGAAAATATTTTTTTAATGTTTGGTTTGTGAATCAAAAATATTTTTCAGAAAATATCTTTTATTTTTGGCTTGAGACTAGAAAATACTCTCTAGAAAAATGATTTCTAACGCGGTGGCGTAAAAAAATGAAATTTAGAAAATTTGTATTATTTTTCAAAATATTTTTTTAAAAAAAGTATTTTGACGAGGGGTGGTGGTTGGGGGATGGCTAGGGTAGGGGTAGGGATATCGTAAAAATTGAAATATTTTTCAAAAATATTTTTTTTAAAATTAATTTTTGACGGGCTTGGGGGAGGGGCTGGAAGCTGGGGGTAGAGGTTAGGGTGACATAAAAAAGGATTTTTTTTTAAATTTCTAAAATATTTTTCAAAAACACTTTTTTTTTTATAAATGACGGGGTGGTCTGGGTGGGGGTGGCGTAAATAATTTTTTTTTAGATTGAAATATTTTTCAAAAATAATTTTTTTAAAAACAAAATGATAGAGGGTGGCTTGGTTAGGAGGTAACGGTGAGGCGGGGGGGGGGGGTAGGAGGTGGTGTAAAAAATGATTTTTTTTTAAAATTGAATTTTTTTTTTTTAAAATTTGAAACATTTTTTCAATTTTTCTTTTAATCTTTTATGAAGGAGGGTGGCCTAGGTGGGGTGATGGGGGATAAACATGATTTTTTTTTTAAATTTAAAATATTTAACCAAAAGAAGTTTTTTTGCTGGGGAGGGCAGGGGTGGTAGGGGTTGAGTGACGTGAAAAAAATCTAAAAATTTAAAATATTTTTCAAAAATAGTTTTTATTTTTTTTGTTTGAGGTTAGGGGTAAAAATATTTTAAATTTTAAAAATAAGAAATTTAAAAAAATTAATTTTTTTATGGGAGGGTCGGGTACGGGGTAGGGTAAGAATAAAATATTGAAGGACGAAGTAGTGTTTTGGAAAATATTTTCCATAATTTTTTAAGGGATGTCATTTTACTTAAAATTGAGTTGATTGGGAAAATATTTTCCAAAAGATTTAAGCCAATAAAAAATGGTAAAATGGGAAAACATTATTCAGAAAGTGTTTTCTTTCATACCATACTATATTTTTATAAACTTTGTGGGTGGGGGATGGAGTTGAGTGTCACGCCCCAAACTCAAGGGGCACAACTAGCTCCTAATGCCAAAACTCAGGCCGGAGCCGACCGTACTGAACCATTTGGTACTAGCGCATGGCAGCCACACGCAATCAAGAAAACAAACAAGTATATCTCGGCTTAAAATTAAGCCCTCGGCCAGCAAGGCCCCTGTCAACAGATCTATAAAAGAAATAGCTACTCCCAAGAGTTCACATAAAGAAATAGTCAACTAACACAAAAGTCCTGATTGAACCGTCGAGGCCACCATGATCTCTATAGCGAAACTGAAAGCAGGTACCTATATATTAATACAATACATCAAACAGCTAACAAGCATCAGCAAACCAACAAAGTAGGTCAGCATAGCCATAACGTAGCTGTACACCCCAAACACTAGTCTGTAAGACTCTAAGAGTAGTAAAGATTGGCGGGACAGGGCCCCAGCCTACCCATAAAAATATATACAACAAAAGCTAACAAACCTCCCAACTCTGGCAGCTCCGGAGCAAAGGGGCTAGCCAACCAGATAGAAGTCAATCCTGCTGCTGTGGAGGTCTACTAGATTGTCTATCGGGCCCTGCATATATGAATGCAGCATCCCCAGGCAATGGGGCGTCAGTACAAAATAATGTACAGAGTATGAAAGGCAATAGACTAAATGAGTAAGTATCATAATATACCAAAAGCAATCAGGTAAGGAAATCAAATTTAGATAAGCATGCTAACCCACTACTAAATCTAAAAAAAATACAATAATTATCAAACAACAACCTAACCAAGCCCCCATAAGCTCGGTAGGTACAAACAACATACCACCTACCTATGCCCCCATAAGCCCAGAAGGTTCCAAATCAATCTACATAACCCTATCGGTAGCCCTTTGTCTTTGTAAGAAGTCACATAGCCCTTTTTGGCAACGATATAGCCCCGTAGGCAGCGCATAGCCCTCTTAGGCAACATCATAGCTCTGTGGGTTGGACGTAGCCCTCTTTTGCATCACATAGCCCTGTAGGCAACACATAACCCTCTTTGGCATCAAAATAGCCCCGTAGGCAACACATAACACTCTTTGGCATCAATATAGCCCAGTAGGTAACAAATAGCCTTCTTAGGCAATAACATAGTCCTATTAGACAACATCGTAACCCCCATAGGTAGTTCATATCTCAAAAGCTAACCACAATAGCCCCAACGGCGACAACAAACAATTGAATAAGCTAAAGGTGAGCAATTTAGTTATAAACAATATATATATATATATATATATATATATATAGTTTCCAAGTCGTTCCTAACTCTGGGTCGTTCTTAACAGATTATGAGTCCCTATAATGAGGGTTTATAAACCACTCAATCAGCCAACCTTTCACAATTACATCTACAAGATCACCAACATTAACTACCCTACTATATCACTCCCAAGCTCTAAGGAAATATGCCAAACGAAGGGAATAGCCTTAACATACCTTTTCCTTTATAATTTATGCTGAAAATACCTCTGTCCGCACCACTACAACACTAAAAAAAAGGTAAAATCAATCAATAATTAAGGACAAGAATTACTTCGACAATCGATACGGATTCCTATCGTAAATTACTATCCAAGACCTAAGGTATCCATAAACTAATAAAAGATGGTTCCTACCTTTCTTTACACGCCCAGAACACTTAAATAAAATCAAACCACTGAAAAAACTCAGTTGCCATAGCCTCCACGGAGCTACACCGATCAATTCACCATGAAAACTGTATCAAAACGACGAGCTCGCGAAGTAGGGCAATTTTTTATAAGGAGCCAAGAAGATATTTTGAACACCCAAGGATGATTTAAGGAGAATTTCTCTGATTTTCGTGGGTTTCTTTTGAGCTTGAATGAAGAAAAATGAAGAAGATGCTATCTTATAAGCTTCCACCAACTTAGGGGACCCACCTCACATGCCTGCTTGCGCAGTCTTGCGAAAACGCGAATATCTTTCTATTCTGAAGTCGTATGAACAAACTTTTTGATGCATTGGAAACTACACTCGTAGGCCTTTGATTTAATGGGTTATGGGACCCATAACTCTTTATAGATTAGGAGAAATCTTTAAAAAAGAACTTACGATAACTTTCGCCAACTTTTATTTTGCGACTTACCTTACTTAAAAACTTGAGATACAACCCTTGAACACTTAAAATATTACATACCACATCATTCTTAATGTTTTACTCACCATTCTTTGTCTTTCCACGAAGGTACGAGTTAATTTAGACATTTTTAAAAGTCGGGGTGTTACATTCTTCCCCCCTTAGAAACATTCGTTCTCGAATGAAAAATCTGAGTCACACGATTATGTCCCTAGGAGTTGACAAAGTATAGGCAAAGTACCCTTTTTGAATGTGACTATCCAGAACCTGAACCACAGAAATTCTAACCTAGGCGTCTCACAGGATGGATAAAACAGCTAAGCATTATAGCTCCGCAATAACAGTGCGAGCGAAAATACAACGACAACAACCATAATAATAAGCAATAATATAAAAAATTAGATAGGTATCTTACCTTACTTCACTAATATAAACTGATATGCTATCACCCTAGGGTATTAAACAAGTGTGGATCTTTGGACCTCATTCCATCCTCAGTTTCCCAGGTCACCTCTTCTCTATTCTTCTTTCTCCACAATACTTTAACCGAAGCCACCTCCTTGGTCCTCAATTTATGGACTTGTCGATCTAATATGGCAATTGGAGTTTCCTTGTAGGACAAATCCTCTGTGATATGAACATCCTCAACTGGGACAACCCGAGAAGGGTCTCCTATGCACTTCCGTAGCATTGATACATGGAAAATTGGATGAACATATTCTAGGCCCGAAGGAAATTCTAACTCATAAGCCACCTGTCCTACCCTCTGAAGGATCCGGTATGGCCCAATGAATCTTGGACTAAGCTTACCTTTTTTGCCAAATCTCATAACACCCTTCATAGGCGAGACTTTTAAGAATACCCAGTCATCGACACAAAACTCTAAGTCCCTTCATCGCACATCTGAGTATGACTTATGTCGGCTTTGAGCTGTTAGCAATCTCTCCCTAATGAGCTTAACCTGCTCCACTGTCTGTTGTACTAAGTCGGGTCCAATCAACCCTGACTCACCTACCTCAAACCATCCAATGGGGGACCTACATTTTCTCCCATACAAAGCCTCATAATGTGCCATCCCGATGCTGGAATGACAACTATTATTGTATGCGAACTCAATAAGAGGTAAGTGGTCATCCCAACTTCCCTTAAAGTCTAGCGCGCACGCCCGTAGCATATCCTCTAGTGTCAAAATTGTGCGCTCAGCTTGGCCATCTGTCTGAGGGTGAAAGGATGTACTAAGATTAACTTGCGTCCCCAGTCCTTTCTGGAAGGACTTCCAGAAGTTGGCAGTAAATTATGCTCATCGATCTGAGATAATAGATATTGGGACGCCGTGCAACCTAACAATCTCTCAGATGTAAAACCCTGCATAATCTTTAGCTGTGAAAGTAGTCTCTACTGGTAAGAAATGGGCTGATTTTGTTAGTCTATCAACAATTACCCAAACAGAGTCAAACTTACGACGCGATCGAGGTAACCCTATAACAAAATCCTTATTAATTGCTTCCTACTTCCACAAAGGAATGACTATCTCCTAGACTAGCCCAACGGGCCTTAGGTGGTCAACCTTCACCAATGGCAGTTAGGACAATGTGCCACAAACTCAGCAACGTCTTTCTTCATCCAGTGCCACTAGTAGATCTCCTTAATATCATGGTACATCTTCATCGAACCAGGGTGAGTAGAATAACGGGAATGATGTGCCTCTTCCATAATCTGATGTCGAAGCCCTTCAACATCTGGAACACACAATCGACCACTATATCTGAGGTCCCCATCTCTTGCTATACCAAATGGTACAGACTATTGATCCTGAGCCTTGGCTCTGAGTTGCTCTAATCTAGGATCCTTCTGTTGCCGTGCTTTTACCTCCACAACTAAAGATGATACAGTTGTGTCCTGAATTGTGACCCCACTATCATCTGCCTCTAACAATATGAATCCCAAGCTAGCTAACTGATGAAGCTCTCGTGCTAGCTCATGCTTCTCAAACACTTAAATAGGATAAACTACCCATAGATCTTCGACTGAGGGCATCGGCTACCACATTCGCCTTTCCTGGATGATATAAAATATCCACGTCGTAGTCTTTGAGTAACTCAAGCCATCGACGCTGTCGCAGATTTAACTCCTTCTATCTAAAGATATATTGAAGGCTTTTATGATCTGTGAAGATGTCAACATGAACGCCATACAAATAATGTCTCCAGATCTTTAACACATACACAACTACAACCACCTCTAAATCGTGGGTCGAATAGTTCTTCTCATGCTTTCTCAACTGCCTTGAAGCATATGTGATAACCTTACCATGTTACATTAGCATATATCCCAACCCAACACCAGAAGCATCACAGTACACCGCATAGCCTTCTGAAACCTCTAGTAATGCTAGAACTGGTGCTGATGTCAACATGTCCTTCAGGTCCTGGAAACTATGCTCGCAAGCCTCAGTCCACTGGAATTTAGTTGTTTTTTGAGTAAGCTTCGTTAATGGTGCTAAAAGTGAAGAAAACCCCTCTACAAACCTTCTGTAGTACCCAACTAACCCTAAGAAACTACGAACCTCAGTCGGAGTCATAGGTCTGGCCCAAGTTTTTACGGCCTCAATCTTTTGTGTATCAATCGCAATGCCTGCATCTGAAACAATATGGCCTAAGAAATCTATAGAGTTCAACCAGAACTCACACTTAGAAAACTTTGCATAAAGTTCTCGATCTCGAAGAATCTGAAGGACTGCTCGCAGATGATTTGCATGCTCAGCTTTTGAACGTGAATACACCAAAATATCATCAATAAATACAATCACAAACAAGTCTAGATACGGCCTAAATATACTATTCATCAGGTCCATGAACACTGCTGGGGCATTAGTTAATCCAAAAGACATTACCAAGAACTCAAAGTGTCCATATCTGGTTCTAAAAGTTGTCTTTGAAACGTCTTTCTCCCGAACTCGTATCTGGTGGTACCCTGATCTTAAATCAATCTTTGAGAAGCATTCAACACCTTGTAACTGATCAAACAAGTCATCGATCCTCGGAAGGGGATACTTATTCTTTATAGTCACCTTATTCAGCTGTCGATAATCGATATACATTCTTAGTGATGAGTCCACAAATTGGACTAATTTAGGACTATATTTTAATAGAAATAGTGTCCTCAAACGCTTATTTTATCTCAATATCTGATGAAAATGCTTAAGTTTCAGGTATTTGAAGTTTTAGTGAAAGCATGGACACTTAGGCGCAAAAAGGAACAAAAAGGCTGAAAAGAACGAAGAATTTAAAGCTTGAGCATCGCCAAGCATACTTGGTGAATCGCCAAAGGGACGCACTCCTCCCTTGTTCCAGTACGCAAAACCCCGAAGGAAGTGGATCAAAAGGCTAATAAAGGAGCAGTCGGTGTATCACCGAATAGTTCCGCGAAGCAGTACTGTGTCACCCAATGACTAATACGCTCAAATTACACCTCTTTTAAGAAGCATAAGCGATCGTTATCAAGTAAAGAACCCAACTTGTAGGTTGGGGTTGATCCCACGAGGAAAATGGTTTAGACTTTAGTTTAACCAACGATTATATCCAATTAGTCAAATTACTTCCAAAAACAAGTAATTAAAAGGGGGGGGGGGGTTGTGAAACAAAATTGTAAGAATTCAGTAAGTAATTTAGTACTCAAAAGTCAATGTTTGTTGTTGTCAAGATGAGAGAATTAACTAGGGTATACGTGTTCCCCACAAGCTCATAACGCAGTAATCCTAGTAATAGCAATCCTTTCCTAGTGTACTACATGCGAAGTGATAAGTTAGGTATCTCTAAATCCTTGGTCCGGCATCTAGAGAATTTCACCCCGCATCTTGGTCCGGCTACGTGTGTATAATTTACTAACCTTAACCTTTACCTCATATTAGACATCACATCGATGTTTGGCTAAGTTATTACTTTGCACTAATCGACACTTAGCCTATTAAATAGTATCACACTAAATCTATGTTGATAATTCTTTTCTTGTTGATTACCTCCTTGGTCCGGCAAGTAGCAACAATGCGAGTTCTAATGTTTGCAACCGCTAAAAAGACTTCTAAATGAAAGAATGATCAATGCATGCACCACACCATTCAAGAATTGCTTATTTACTATTCATACTTTGTTAATCGCTCATGGTTCCCACAACCCTAGTTGCGGAGTTTAGTTACCCATAATCATATAAACACAATTCATTGTTTTAGATGAAAGAATTATGAACTTACGTAAGAAGAATAATAAACCCAGAAGTTCAACTTGAAATACAGCTCTCGAATCTTCAATACAATCTTTAGAAATTAATAATTGCCAAAGTTGCAAGTTAATCTCCCAAGTCAAGAACTAAAATAAAAGTAATGAAAATCCCCCCTAAAAAACGAGGTTTACATGCCCTATTTATAGAAAACAAGTCCTAAATAAAAAGGGAAACAAAATAAGGAAAGTTAGTTCAGGCACGCGTCTTCATTCCACGAGACTGACTAACGGACCGTCAATGGATCTACGGTCCGTGAGTCCCTTTCGTCAACCAGGACTTAGAAAATATCAGCTTCCAAAAATCAGCTTCTCTGAAACAAACGACGAATCTGCAGTACGGACCGTAAATCGATCTACGATCTGTCAATCCCTCCCCGTAGCTCCATACTTGGAATCTTCAAAAATCAGGTACTGGAACCCTCGTAGTATTAATCTACAGATCATCAGTACGGTTCGTAGATCAATCTACGGACCGTCAATGGTCACCGTGGTTCCACACTTGGTCAGATTTCCTTGATTTGCCTTCCATGCCTTGCCTGCTGATCTACGACCACCTTCTACGGAGCGTCAATGAACCTACAACCTGTAGATCACCTCCGTAGATGCCCTTTTCTGCATTTCTTTTAGCTGTCTCTTTACTTCCGCGCCTGAACATTTTTCCTACAAAATATGATAAAAACCAATACAAAAAGGCCCTAGACACAGACAACTTGTAAGTGAAATGTCTTAGAAATATCATAAACTCACGGTATATCAATGACACAGAGCACGACGATGTCGAAGGATGGTGCAAGACGGTGATGAACTGCACCTAAGGGTGAATCGCCGAGTCGATCGGAGTGGGTCGACATGAGGTTCAGTCCGAGAGGGTGAGCCCTAGTCCCATATACTAACACTCAGCTCGAGAGAGTGAGTGGGGAAAGGTGTAGGCTAGTCTTCATGCGGCAAATGGGTGTCCGAGAGGAACGTATTTGAAACGGGGTAAGTTGCCCGAGAGGGAACTTGTTTCCATCTAAAGCTTAGCCTAGTCACTATTATCTTTCAAATTTCCTATCGAAAGCATGTACCCAACCATTTATCTCAACTTGTATTGCGGTCACACCCCAAAAACTCTTTCCCATACTTGATTTTCTTGTTATTTTTGTTGTTTTTACTTCCTTGTGAAAAAAACCCCAAATTGATATTTGACACTTTTGTGTCCCCCTTCGATTTATAATGTTTTTAATCGTTAATGTCTTTACCTACGACTAGTTAGAACTAGATTTTATTTTTCGATTAATTCTCAAGACCGCTCCCTTGGGACACGACCCCAACCCTTGGTTGGGTTACTATATTATCGATGATCGTAGACACTCGAACCGTAGTTAGTGTCGTTGGTCACGATAAGCATCAAAGTTGCGCCGCTGTCGGGGAGTGGTTTTATTTGAGAATTTTTAGATTGGTAGAATTTTCGCTCTTCTTAGTTGTAGTTCACTTACCTAATTTTCAGTTTTGTTTTGAACATTTGTTTGTTTCAACAGACTTAAGAGTGTGAACGGTGAAAATGGCTGCCAAGCAGGCAACCCAGTAGGTCATGATTTTCATCAAAATGATATTGATGATATTAATATTGTGTACAACCCTGCCCAAGTGGGTGAAAGGAATGCAATTCGCATGCCACAAGCAGACGGAAATGCAACATTTGAAATTAATGGCACAACACTCCATCTCATACATTCAAGAGGTGTATATGGAGGGTTAGAGCATGACGACTCGTATGAACATATACAAAGCTTCGTAGAAGTGTGCACACCTCTGTCATTCAAGAATCTATCGCAAGAATGCATACAACTGCGCTTATTTCCATTATCATTAATCGGGGAAGCCTCTAGGTGGTTGATCGAGCTTCCAAAGAACTCCATCAAGTCATGGGAGGGGCTGGTAACGTCTTTTCATGAAAGATTCTTCCCTTCATAAAAAATGATGAAACTAAGAGACGACATTCAAAGTTTTAATCAAAAGGAGGGCGAACCAATTCACGAATCTTGGACACGATTTAAAAGAATTTTGCAAAAATGTCCAACGCATGGATTGCCGAGTGAGTTACTTCTCCAATATTTTTGCCATAGTCTGGATTCGGTTAATAAAGGAATAGTTGATCAGCTGGTGCAAGGAGGAATAATGTTACAATCATTTGAAGTAGCATCATTTCTCGTAGATGGCATGACTAAAGTAAATCAAGCATGGTACACAAAAGATGAACAAGTTTCCCCACTGTGCTTCAGATTAACGCAAGAACAACTCAAAAAAGAAAGGGAAAGGGACAAAAACATCAAAAAGATGTTGTCTCAAATAGATGTGATACACGAGCACATGAAGGGGACGTATGGAGTATTTCGAGTTAAGGAAGGTTCTCCTTCTGGTTATTTGAGACCAGGGGAGAATCAAGGTTAGAACTCTAAAAGAATTGAGGGGGGTTCTTCATCTGGTTACTTAAAACTGGGGGATAATAAAGGTTGGAACTCCACAAGATATGATGAGGGTTACTACCCACGCTATCAACAGCGGGGCGAAAATCAAGGTTGGAACCATTATAGGGATGAAGAGTCTAGGAGATATTGCCACAATTGGACTGAGCAAGATGACCATGAGGAAGACCGTACTCAATTGAGTGAAATCCCAAAATCTAAAGGGAGCGCAAGTAGTCCTCGGGTAAATGATCTATTGTCACGCATACTTGATAAAGTTGAGGGTTCTGATGATTTGCTGAAAGGAATGAGAGATGGCTTTTCATCACTAAACAATAAAGTGAATTCTCACGCTGATGCCATCAAAACACTAGAAGATCAATTGAGTCTATTAATAGCTAAATTATCCTCCAGAACACTAATGGAAGATAATGAAAGGGGGCTAGTTGTGGTAACCTACAGTGGAAAAATGGAAAAAGGGAATGTGATGGCAGATGAGGACCCTCGCATGCAGGAAGAGAGACAGGGTACAGAGGAACGGGAATCACCTATTCCACAAAACCTTGCCAAAGAACCACAAGATGATGCAGAGCAACATATCCAAGCTCCGAAAATCAAGCACCCTTTACCCAAAATACCTCAACCATTTCCTCAACATTTGAAAAAGAAGAATGAAGATGAGAAGTTCAAAAAGTTTTTGTCAATATTCCATAATTTGTCAATTAACCTCCCTTTGGTAGAACCATTGTTGGAAATGCCGGGGTATGCCAAATTCATGAAGGAGCTGGTTACAAAGAAAAGGAGCTTAGAGTATGAAACGATTGAGGTGCCCCATAGTTGCAACGCATTTATGACAAATGAGTCAATCACTAAGAGAGAAGATCCTGGGGCATTCACAATTCCATGCACAATTGGCATGCTCCAATTCGCTAAAGCTTTGTGCGACTTGGGAGCAAGCATTAACTTGATGCCCTATGCAATATACAAACAACTTGGTTTGGGTGAACCAAAGGCAACCACAATGAGACTCCTTGTGGCTGATCGATCAATCAAGCGCCCAGTGGAGATACTCCATGACATATTGGTAAAAGTAGATCGATTCATCTTCCCGACTGATTTTGTGATTCTAGACTGTGAGATCGATGCTGAAATTCCCATTATTTTGGGAAAGCCCTTCTTGGCTATTGGGAGATCATTGGTGGATGTCGAAAGCAGAAAGTTGAAGTTCTATGTGAACGATGATGAGGTGACCTTCAATATCTGTAAATCCATGAAGCAACCAAGTAATATCCATGTGGTGTCTACTGGGGATGTTATAGATGAGGCAGTGGCAAGTGTTAGCCATTTAATGCGAAAGAATGAACCCCTTGAGTCTGCACTCGCTAACTATGATGAATCCAAAATTCAAGGCTATGGGGAAATGTTAGCTGCCTTATCATCGACCTAAAAAATAGAGAAAGTCCTCCTGCAAAGCCATCAACAGATGAACCCCCGAATCTGGAATTAAAAGTCCTACCCTCTCATCTAAAGTATGCCTTCTTAGGAGCCAATAACACGTTACCAGTGATTATTGCAGCCGATTTGCTTGAAGGACAGGTGAAATTGCTCATTGAAGTACTGCAAAAGCATATAAAAGCTACTGGATGGACAATAGCCGATATAGTAAGAATTCCTCCTGGGATGTGTACTCACAAGATTCGGTTTGACAGTGAATGTAAACCTAGTGTGGAGCATCAATGGAGATTTGAAGCCTCCAATGCAAGAGGTGGTGAAGAAAGAAATCATCAAGTGGCTAGATGCTTGAGTGATCTACCCTATCACAGATAGTAAGTGGGTAAGTCCAGTGCAATGTGTACCGAAAAAAGGGGGTTTAACAGTAGTCCCAAATGCAAAAGGAGAACTTGTGCCAATAAGACCGGTGACTGGGTGGCGAGTATGCATGGATTATCAAAATATTAACTCATGGACCAAGAAAGACCATTTTCCAATGCCCTTTATGGATAAAATGCTAGACCGGTTATCAGAAAGGGGGTGGTATTGCTTTTTAGATGGATATTCCGGTTACAATCAGATCTCTATCGCACCGTAAGACCAAGAGAAAACCATTTTTACCTTCCCTTATGGAACATTTGCATTCAATAGGATGACATTCGGGTTATGTAATGCCCTAACAACATTCCAGCGTTGTATATTGTCTATTTTTGCGGATATGGTTGAAGACTCAATGGAAGTATTCACGGATGACTTCTCAGTCATTGGGGACACATTTGAGGAATGTTTGACACACTTAGGACAGGTACTCCAAAGATGCATGGATACGAATCTGGTTCTCAATTGGGAAAAATGTCATTTTATGGTGAAGGAAGGAATCGTTCTTGGGTACAAGGTGTCGCAAAAGGGTCTGGAAGTTGACAAGGCAAAAATTAAGGTCATTGAGAAATTACCCACACCAATTTCAGTGAAAGGTATTCGCAACTTCTTGGGTCATGCAGGTTTCTACCAAAGGTTCATTAAAGACTTCTCAAAGATTGCACAACCACTATCCAAACTCCTAGAGAAGGAAATGAAGTTCTATTTTGATAATGCTTGTATGGTCGCATTTAAGTGTCTGAAATAAAAAATAGTATCCAGCCCGATTATCGTCAGTCCTAATTGGTCCGAATCTTTCGAAGTAATGTGTGATGATGGTATTGGGAGTAGTATTGGGGTAAAAGCGCAACAAACTATTTCACCCAATTTATTACGCAATCAAAACTCTGAATAGTGCCCATTGAAATTATACAGTCACGGAGCAGGAGTTACTCGTAGTGGTCTATACATTTGAAAAGTTCCGGGCATACTTGCTAGGAACCAAAGTAATAGTACACACTAATCAAGCTTCACTCCGATATTTGATGGCGAAGAAATATGCAAAACCAAGATTGATAAGGTTGGTGCTATTACTACAGGAGTTTGATTTTGAGGTGAGATCGGAAGGGCTGCGAAAATCAAGTGGCCGACCACTTATTGAGGTTGGAAGGAAGAGAAGATGTCGAGCGTGAGGTCAACATAGACGTTTCCTTCCTCGGTTAGCAGGTGTTCGCTATATCTCTCAAATCCGCACCATGGTATGCAGACTTTGCAAACTACATTGTGAGTGGATTGATACCCGATGAGCTGACCTTTTACCAACAAAAGAGATTCATGTTCGATGTTAACAAGTACTTTTGGGATGAACCCTACTTGTTTCGAGAATGTGCTATCATGTTATTAGGAAATGTGTTCCGGAAAAGGAAGCGGTAGAAATTCTCCATGCTTTCCATGCATCCCCAGTAGGAGGTCACCATAGTGGTATTCGCACTGCCGCTAAAGTCCTCCAAAGTGGTTATTACTGGCCGTCCCTATACAAAGATGCACATGAATTTGCAAAGAAATGCTCATAATGTTAGCAGCAAGGTGGAGTGTCTAGAAGACACGAGTTGCCTCTCACTCCTATTTTGGAAGTCGACCTATTCGATGTATGGGGGATCGATTTCATGGGCCCATTTGTGAGGTCATTTGGAAATAAATATATCTTGGTGGCTATAGATTATGTCTCCAAATGGGTAGAGGCCATCTAACTTCCAAACAACGAAGGAAAAAGTGTTGTCGACTTTTTGAAATGCTGCATTTTCGCAAGGTTTGGCACTCCTAGGGCAATCATTAGCGATGGGGGGTCTCACTTTTGCAATAGGTGGTTTACAACGGCACTGAGTAAATATGGGGTGAAACATAAGGTAGCAACCCCATACCATCCCCAAACAAGTGGCCAAGTCGAAGTGTCAAATTGGGTAATCAAAAGCATCCTAGCAAAGACAGTGAATGCCAATAGAACTGACTGGTCTAGGAAACTTGATGATGCACTATGGACATACTGAACTGCTTATAAGACACATTCGGTATGTCTCCTTATCAATTGGTTTTGGTAAAGCTTGTCATTTGCCCGTCGAACTAGAACACAAAGAATTATGGGCATTGAAGGCCTTAAATTTGGACTGGTCAAAACTTCAAGGGAGAGGGTAGAGTAGTTGAATGAACCAGATGAATTTAGACTCAGATCGTATGAAAGTTCAGCCATCTACAAAGAGAAAATAAAAAAATGGCATGATGCTCGAATACTCAAGTGGGACTTCAAGGTAGGAGATTGGGTTTTATTATACAACTCTCGACTTAGACTCTTTCCCGAAAAGCTCAAATCCAAATGGTCTGGACCTTTTAGAGTAACACGAATGTTCACCAATGGTGCCATAGAAATTGAAGATCAGGAAGGACCTCCATTTAAAGTGAACGGCCAACGTCTGAAATTATATTTGGGGGATTGTCAATAATTTTTTTTGGTTGAAGTGGTGTATTTAGAAGACGCCTGAAGACGTTGTTGCGTCGTTCCACGATGTTAACTAAGGCGATGTTTGGGAGGCAACCCAAAACCATGTATTACTTTCTTTAGCTTTGATAAAATAATGGTGTGTTGATTGTGCAGATGGAAGTATGAAGAGTGAACAAAAGGTGTATATAGGCGAGTGATGAATCCAGTTGGTGATTCACCGAAAGGATCGGTGAATTCGACCTTATCTGCCGTTCAACTCTAGACATCGTCAACATTAGAGTCTGTAAATCTCGGCGAGTTTTGGAAATCATTGGCGAATCGCTGATCATATCGGCGATCACGATGGAAACCACCGTTTGAACCCCCGTAAAATAGAGATTCTGTAAACTTTAGTGGAAAACTAAACAGTCGGCAGTCCGTCGAGTGAGTTGCCGAGTTTGACTAACGCAGCCGAGTGGACAGTTTTTACAAGCCAAAGGTTTAGACTTTTCAACTTCATTCACTTTCCCACGCTTTTTATCTAGTCAACACCCACACCTACACTACAATTTTATATTTCTTGCACTTCTGGAGTATTTTGATTCATTGGTTTGTGCGCGGATTTGGATTGCATTGCCGCCTAGCTTCTCAGTAGTATTTCAACAAGCACAAAAGGTCAGTCCGTATTTATTTTGTCGACAACAATACCCCGACAAATGGAGCAAGCGTGTAGACATGATCCTCTCTGTTTTTTTTTATTTTGCTTTACGAATTATGTGTTAATTGCATTTGAGGACAAATTGCTTTTAATTGTGGTGGGGTGAGGCTCATCTTTTGTGTGCTATTTGTGACTTGTATTTTGTATATTTAGGTTGTTCTATTTAAAATTATTTTTACACTGCTTTCTATGGATGTTTGAGCTCATGGCTCTCTTTTATTTTAAATTGCAAAAATGATTTTGACCCTTCCAGAAATTTTTTGCCACCTCTCTTGTATTGAAAGTGTATGTTCTTTTGCAAAATTTAAGTCTCGGTTCCGATCAATACTGATGACTTGAATAGTGCTCTCAATTGAACAAACATGAATGTGCGACTACGACGAGACCAAAAGAAGTTGCATATACAATATGTGAACTCTTTGCATCTTGTTGTGATTAGCCATTTATCAAATTGATTCTCTTGTAATGACCGTTGCAAACTAGCGAAAGTGTGTAGTCTTGTTTGATTTAAGTGTCGATGCCTTATGTGATTGGCTTACTTTGAACCATGCATGAATAAACCCAGAATTTTCCCTATTATTCTGATTGATTTAGAAAGGTATCCTCGTGATATGATCTTAGGCAACTTTAAAGAGTGTGAGCAAAATTTGACATATAGCTCTTTTGTAGCCTACCCATGAGTGTGTGAAACTCTTTTGAGCACCCGTTGAGCCTTACCTTTCTTTGGAAGAACCTTGATGAACCCTAGACCTTACTTAACCCCACTACCTATAATCCTCTTGAGTTGTGATTTAGTGAATAGCCAACTTAGGCCAAAACCCTAAGTTGGGGGTGTGGTGAAAAGGAAAATGAGAAGTCAAGAAGTACTAGAAAAAGTCTCTCTAACCCATGGTATTGCAAAACAAAATGGAAACCCTCCAAAATATATATATATATATATATAATAATTTTGGAATGAAAGTGCAAAAGGAATTGGGTTTCCAAGCAATACATGGAAACTGAATGAAAGGATGACTTAGAAGCACTCGAAGAAAAAGTGATAAGGGAAGGAAAAAGTACATTTTGAGAACACCACATGTCACGAGGATGATGAAGTCACTGAACCTAAATGACCATACCTTTGCACTTAGCCCCATTACAAGCCTTGACAAGACCTTTTTTATCTTGAGAAAGATGAACCGAAAGTCGAGTGGAAAATAAGGGCAAACCTATGGGTGAAAACATGCATTGTATTCCTCTTTTTGAGTGTGAGCGTTGCATCTGATTCCTGATCTTAAATTGATTAACTCATGTATGTGAATGTGGAATCATTCTTTGTGTGAGGGCATTTAGACACTTTTGTTGAGCTTGAACTTGCATTAGTAGCAAGTATTGCGAGCATGAGAATCTTTGGTAATGGAGTGTCACAACTTGAATCTTTGAGTAAACAATTGAATCTCCGCATAAGTAGTTTGAAGTTTTGTTGTGTGTATTCATGATTGAGTCTTGTGTAGCACTGTTTGACACACCTCCTTTTGAACGACTGAACTTGAGTTTGCTTGAGGACAAGAAAAAGTTTAAGTTGGTGGTGTTGATGAGTCCACAAATTGGACTCATTTAGGGCTTTATTTTAATAGAAATAGTGTCCTCAAATGCTTATTTTATCTAAATATCTGATGAAAATGCTGAAGTTTCAGGTATTTGAAGTTTTAGTGGAAGCATGGACACTTAGGCGCAAAAAGGAACAAAAATGCTGAAAAGAACAAAGAAGCTGAAGCCTAAGCATCACCAAGCACACTTGGCGAATCGCCAAAGGGACGCACTCCTCCCTTTGTTCCAGTACGCGAACCCCCGAAGGAAGTGGATCAAAAGGTGATTAAAGGAGCAGTCGGCGTGTCTCTGAATAGTTCTGCGAAGCAGTACTATGTCGCCCAATGACACAGAGCACGACGATGTCGAAGGGATGGTGCAAGACGGCGATGAACTGCACCCAAGGGTGAATCGCCGAATGATCAACTGCAGCACAAATTTTTGAAAACTATAAATACTCGTTGAGAATTATAGCTTAAGGGGAGTTTTAGCATTACATTTTTAGTATTAAATTTTAGACAATATAATTTTTAGTACTTTTTTACTCTCAAGTTTGGAGAGGGTTTTTGGGAGACTTGAAGAAATGAGTTCATCTTCCCCAAGTTGGAAGTGGGTCTTCTCCATTCTTCTTCCTTTCCTTAAATCAAGGTTTAATTTCTTATAGCCATTTGATTTCAGTATCATTGTAGGTGTATTTTGTTGTTTATTGATGTGTGGCTAAAAACCCTCATTCTTGGGGTGTGATTTAGCAAATATGTGTTGATATTATTGTTGGGTCTTACTTGCTGATAGGTTAGATGTATTTTAATGGTGATTTCACATAGTGGTTGTGGTTTAATTTAATGGGTTTGTAGTTGCAAATATAAAGTCACCCATATATTTTCATCTTTCCCGAGAGGGAGGTCACAAAACCAAGACCCCTAGACTGATGGCCTAAGAAGTGGGTCGACATGATGTTCAGCCCGAGAGGGTGAGCCCTAGTCCCATATCCTAACACTCAGCTCGAGAGAGTGAGTGGGGTAAGGTGTAGGCTGGTCTTCATGCGGAAAATGGGTGTCCGAGAGGAACGCATTTGAAACGGGGTAAGTTGCCCGAGAGGGAACTTATTCATATCTAAAGCTTAGCCTAGTCACTATTATCTTGCAAATTTCCTATTGAAAACATGTACCCAACCATTTATCTCAACTTGTATTGCGGTCACACCCCAAGAACTCTTCCCCATACTTTATTTTCTTGTTATTTTTGTTGTTTTTACTTACTTGTGACTAAACCCCCAAATTGATATTTGGCACTTTTGTGTCCTCCTTCGATTTACAATGTTTTTAATCGTTAATGTCTTTAGCTACAACTAGTTAGAACTAGAGTTTATTTTTCTATTAATTCTCAAGACCGCTCCCTTGGGACACGACCTCAACCCTTGGTTGGGTTACTATAGTATCGACTATCGTAGACACTCGAATCGTAGTTAGTGTCGTTGGTCACGATAAACATGTCTTTGGAATGTCTTTCTCTCGAACTCATATCTGGTGGTGCCCTGATCTTAAATCAACCTTTAAGAAGCACTCAACACCTTGTAACTAATCAAACAAGTCATCGATCCTCGGAAGGGGATACTTATTCTTTATAGTCGCCTTATTCAGCTGTCGATAATCGATACACATTCTTAGTAAGCCATCTTTCTTCCTCACGAATAACATTGGCGCAACCATGGTGAAGCACTAAGTATGATAAAGCCTTTATCCAGCAAGGCTTTCAGCTGATCCTTCCACTGATTTAGCTCAGCAGGAGCCATTCTATAAGGAGGGATTGATATGGGTTGTGTACCTGGTAGCATATCGATAGCAAAATCAATTTCCCGTTCTGGAGGGATACCAGGGAGCTTGTCTGGAAATATATCTAGAAACTCATTAACTACTGGAATAGACTGAAGAGTTGGTGGTTCTACATCTATATCATGAATGTGAACAAGATGATAAATACATCCCCTAGTAATCATCCTCCTCGCCTTAAGATAGGAAATAAACCTACATTTTGGTGTTGTTGTATCGCCTTTCCATTCCTGAACTGCCTCTCCTGGAAAGTGGAATCTAACAAACTTTGTTCGGCACTCAACATTAGCATAACAAGACGCTAACCATTCCATACCCATGATGACGTTAAAATTGACCATCTATAACTCTACGAGATCGACAGAGGTCTGACGGTCAATAATTTCAATCGTGCAACCTCGATAGACTCTCCTGGCAACAAAGACTCACCAACTGGTGTAGATACAATAAAGGTTCGATCTAATAATGACTTTGCTACTATACATAACTTCTGCGCAATAAACGGCGTAACATAAGATAGAGTAGATCCAGGATCTATCAAAGCATAAACACAATGGGAGCAAACAATCAATGTACATGTCACAACATCTGGTGATGACTCTAAGTCCTGTCGTCCGGCTAGTGAATATGTACGGTTCTGTCCACTACCAGAACTAGAAGCTCCCTCTCTTCCTCTACCTCTACCTCTACCTGCTGAAGTTTGGGGTCCACGCCATGTAGACTGTGCTGATGAGGAGAAACCTACTACTGACCTGGTCGACTGACCTATACTACGCTGACCTATGGTCGGGCAGTTTCTCCACCCATGCCCCTCTTGTCCACAAGAATAACAACCTGTAGAACCCTGTCTGCACCTCCTGAAATGCATCCTACCGCAAGTAGCGCAACGCGGCGGTGTTGTCCTAGCCTGGCCTGAGCCTCTCTATTGCTGAGAGCCTAATGCTCGTGAACCCTCACCTGGGCCTGACTGTCCCTGACGATCAATCTACTACCTTGGAACTATTGTGGTGGAGGTCTAGGTGGCCTATTGGAATATCGAGGTCTGGGACCACCTTGAGAATCTCCATCTGAACCGGCGGGCCTATCCCTCTTCTGTCTCTCTCTATCGACCCTCTCAGTCAAATACTATAGATGTCGACGATCCTCTATGCCTTGTGTAAAGGCCTGAATTCGAACGATCGTATAGTCTGAGTCAAGACCTCTCACAAATCTACGCACCCTGTCATGCATCATATCAACACATGTTGGTGCATATCTAGCCAATGAAACAAATCTCAGCCCGTACTCTAGGACACTCATGCTGCCCTGTCGGAGGTTCAGAAACTGGTCCACCCAGCCATCCCTAATCTCTCGAGGCAAATAGTGATCTATGAAATCTTCTACAAAGCTATCCCAAGTGGGTAGAGATGCATTTTTTCCCCTAGATCTCATTCAGCTTCGTACCAAAATACTGCAACATCACGCAATCGAAATGTTGCTAACTCAACTGACTCAGTCGTTGAGGCATGCATGACTCTAAAGATCCTATGAAGCTGATCAACAAAGTGCTGAGGGTCCTCTCTGTGATTTGTCCCTGTAAATTGTGGCGGATTGAAGGCAAGAAATTCACGAATTCTCAAACTTTTTGGCCCTTTAGAAGGTCCGGCAACATCTGGCACAACTGGCTGGCGCTGTGCAACTACTAATTGTGCTAACATACATACTGCACTCTTGAAATCCTCATCAGATGGAATAGGAGGAACTAGAAGTGGTACTGTTGGTGGAGCCGAAAGTCTTGTAGCCCTTAGAGGCTCCTGAAGCAGTGGAGAAGCTATAGGGGCGGAGAAAATTTCTCCCCCTGGGTCTCACTATGGGCTACCTCCACTTGTGGTACCTTGCCAGTGCCCTCGCCTGCAGTTGCATCTAGCCCCTGGCTAGCTGTGGTCTTTCTGGTGTCAGCCATCTCTATCTGCATACAAATATCAATTATAAGACAGAAACCTCAACCCTTAAGACATTGTTCTATAGCACGAGGTGAGCAAAAGAAGGATAGTAATTCTAACATGCCCGGTAGCTTCTTGCTTATCAAATGTGGTGCACAACACATTTATAAACAAGACTCTACTAGACACGGCATGCAGAGTCCCTAGGATACGACGTTGCTCTGATACCAAGTTTGTCACTCCCCAAACTCAAGGGGCGCAACTGGCTCCTAATGCCAGAACGCAGGCCCGAGCCGACCCTACTGAACCATTTGCTACTAGCGCATGGCAGCCACACGCAATCAAGAAAACAAACAAATATATCTCGGCTTAAAATTAAGCCCTCGACCGGCAAGGCCCTTGCCAACATATCTATAAAAGAAATAGCTACTCCCAAGAGTTCATATAATGAAATAGCAAACTAGCACAAAAGTCCTGATTGGGCCGTCGAGGCCACCATGATCTCTATAGCGAAACTGAAAGCAGGTATATATCAATGCAATACATCAAATAGCTAACAAGCATCAACAAACCAACAAACTAGGCCAGCATGGCCATAACGTAGTTGTACACCCCACACACTAGTCTGCAAGCCTCTAAGAGTAGTAAAGATTGGTGGGACAGGGCCCCAGCCTACCCATAAAATTATATACAACAAAAGTTAATAAACCTCCCAACTCTGGCAGCTCCGGAAGAAAGGGGCTAGCCAACCAGATAGAAGTTAATCATGCTGCTGAGTTGGTCTACTGGGTCGTCTATCGGGTCCTGCATACATGAATGCAGCGTCCCCAGGCAATGGGGCGTCAGTACAAAATAATGTACAGAGTATGAAAGGCTATAGACTAAATGAGTAAGTATCATAATTTACCAAAAGCAATCAGGTAAGGAAATCAAATTTAGATAAGCATGCTAACCCACTACTAAATCTAAAAAAATACAATAATGATAAAACAACAACCTAACCAAGCCCCCATAAGCTCGGTAGGTACAAACAACATACCACCTACCTAGGCCCCCATAAGGCCAGAAGGTGCCAAATCAATCTACATAACCCTATCGGTAGCCTTTTGTCTTTGTAAGAAATCACATAGCCCTTTTTGGCAACGATATAGCTCCGTAGGTACCGCATAGCCCTTTTAGGCAACATCATAGCTCTGTGGGCTGCACGAAGCCCTCTTTTGCATCACATAGCCCTCTTAGGCAATAACATAGTCCTATTAGACAACATCATAGCCCCCATAGGCAGTTCATAGCTCAACAGCTAACCACAATAGCCCCAAGGGCGACAACAAACAATTGAATAAGCTAAAGGTGAGCAATTTAGCTATAAACAATATATATATATATATATATAGTTTCCAAGTCGTTCCTAACTCAGGGTCGTTCTTAACAGATTATGAGTCCCTATAATGAGGGTTTATAACCACTCAATCATCCAACCATTCACAATTACATATACAAGATCACTAACATTAACTATCCTACTATATCACTCCCAAGCTCTAAGGAAATATGCCGAACGAAGGGAATAGCCTTAACATACCTTTTCCTTTATAATTTATGCTGAAAATACCTCTGTCCGCACCACTACAACACTAAAAAAAAGGTAAAATCAATCAGTAATTAAGGACAAGAATTACTACGACAATCGATACGGATTCCTATCGTAAATTACTATCCAAGACCTAAGGTATCCATAAACTAATAAAAGATGGTTCCTACCTTTGTTTACACGCCCAGAACACTTAAATAAAATCAAACCACTGAAAAAACTCTGCTGCCACAGCCTCCACGGAGCTACACCGATCAATTCACCATGAAAACTATACCAAAACGACGAGCTTGCGAAGTAGGGCAATTTTTTATAAGGAGCCACAAAGAGATTATGAACACCCAAGGATGATTTGAGGAGAATTTCTCTGATTTTCGTGGGTTTCTTTCGAGCTTGAATGAAGAAAAATGAAGAAGATGCTATCTTATAAGCTTCCACCGACTTAGGGGACCCACCTCACGTGTCTGCTTGCGCAGTCTCGCAAAAACTCGAATATCTCTCTATTTTGAAGTCGTATGAACAAACCGTTTGATGCGTCGAAAACTAGACTCGTAGACCTTTGATTTAATAGATCGTGGGCCCCATAACTATTTACAGATTAGGATAAAACTGCCGAGACATTTGACCCAAATTTCAGAGAAATCTTTAAAAAAGAACTTACGATAACTTTCGCCAACTTTTATTTTGCGACTTACCTTACTTCAAAACTTGAGATACAACCCTTGAACACTTAAAATATGACATATCACATCATTATTAATGTTTTTCTCACCGTCTTTGTCTTTCCACGAAGGTACAAGTTAATTTAGACGTTTTGAAAAGTTGAGGTGTTACATTGAGCGTAGATATTTTTATTTTTTTTAATCTGAAATATTTAACCAATTTTTTTTGTGGGAGGAGAGGTCAGAGGTGGTAGGGGTTGAGTGAGGTAAAAAAAATCTTAAAATTTGAAATATTTTTCAAAAATAATTTGTTATTTTTTGTTAGGGGGAGAGGGGGGGGGGGTAGAGGTAAAAAATATATGAAATTTTTTTTTAAAAAAATCCTTGGATAGGGGATAGACTACGGGTTATTGTAAGTCATTTTCCTTAAATTGAGGGAAATAAGTTGATTTGGAAAACATTTTCCAAAATATTTAACCCAACCAAATATAAAAAATTGGAAAATGTTTTCCTTCATAAAATATTAAAAATTATCCCAGGTTTTTATATTTTATAAAAACACCCATCATTTATAGTTTTGGACTAAATTTCATTTCTAGTTCGTTGTACAAAATTTATTCCGCATATTTTATACATTTTTATTCAAACTTGCTCTCCGAAATTACTTCCAATTACATGTAGTAGTAGTAAATTTTTTTTATATAAAATCAATGGTATTTTTCTTTTCTTTTTTCAAATTTATATTAATTATGTTTGTTGTCATGACTTTTCACTGAACATTTTCATTATAAAATGATAATAAAAACTCATGGGTATATTAAATAATTTCTAAAACTTATAGGTAGAATTCATATTTTGTTTAAAAGTAAAATATTTCTCTCAAAATCTATGGTCAAAATCATGGTGAAACTTCAGTCGAAAATATTTGTCAAAAATATTTAAAAATTTGTGGCCAAACAGCTAAATAACAAAACCTTAATTTGTTATTTTGCTGACACGATAAACGTCAAGTATGAATGTATTATTGCAAATCCAACCTATAATGTATGCATCATTAAATAACCAGCATACTCTAAATCCACATTATAATCATATACTTTCTCTTCTGGCCTCTCCTTCTCCTCGACATACTTTCTCCTAGGGATGACAATGGGGCGGGGCAAATGCAGGGCGGGCCTGAGTGGGTTTAAGGAAATGCGGGGTGGGGTGGGATGGGGCGTTGCGGGTTTAAGGTTATGTGGGGCGGGTTGAGGTGGGTTTTAAAAAAATTAATGCGGGGCAGGGCGGGTTACGGGTATACGTAATTTTCTGTTGGTTCAAACTTAATTTTAACTTTTTACATGTTATAAGAGTGATATAAAATTATTTATTAAGATAATTTCTTTAAAACTACTAAAATATTTAAGATTAAAAATTTTACGGGTTAAACTCAACCTGCCCACCCCCACCCCGCACCGCCCCACACTGCCCAATTGCCATCCCTACTTTCTCCCCCTCCCCAAATAAAATAGTTATGAAATTCTATTTGACCAAAAAATATATTTTAAATAAGCATATTTTAAAATTTTGTTCAAACATGCTCATTTTTCAACAACTAAAATAACTTTTTTTTTATAATATAAAGCATATTTATCTCGTAAAACTAAAAAAAAAAAAAGTAAAAATGTTTACATTATATATACCTTAATCAACTAAAACTGCATTTATGAATTTAAATTTAAACCTTATAGTAATAGTACATTAATTAGTCAATCTGGACAATTATTAAACAAACAGAATATACCCTTTTTGACCCCCTATTCTAATTTTTTAAATTTTATTTTCTCTAAAAGAAAAATAATTTTCATTTCATTTCAATCCAACTGTTGCATCTCTAGTCATTCTCTTCCTCATCCTCACCAATCTCGCCATTTTCAATGAAATTCTTCGATTTCAATGAATTTGTTTTTATCGATTTCAATGAAATTCTTCAGTAATCTCTTTGATTAGTTCCAATTTCAGATTCCAAAAAAGAGGGAAAACCCTAGCTAAGTGATTTTGTGTGAGCAAGTGAAAAATATGAATCAATATCAAATATATGAAGCTTTTGGCCGTGAAAAACACTGGTAATGGTTTTTTTCTTTCTCTGTTCTTCTTTTGTTTGCGTTTTTAGGTTAACTGTGTTGTTAAGTTTTTGTTTTTTTGTTTTTTTGCAGACTAAAAGAGGAAAAACCTAGTCAATTTGTGTGAGCAAGTGAAAAATATGAATCAGTATCATATATATGAAGCTTT
>JAJOOS010003355.1:0-28816 GCA_029582725.1 Solanum chiquidenum | reverse complement strand
TAATTATGGAGTATATAGGGTTAGTGTTTTTTTTAATCTTTCTTTGTTATATTCACTTTATTTAGTAGCACATACATAAATGTGAGTATATGTTTATTATGCAATTAGTGGTAATGTATGTAATTTTTTCCATCTTCGTACACATTTGATTAATGGAGTAATAATATTCTCTCTTTTTTTTAATATTTATGTGTGACCTCAGTAAAATGATATTTGAAAATGGATAATTAGAGAGAGTAATTGAGACATCTCTCATATATCTTTCGCATGTAAATGCGATTGGAATGTTAATTCTGTTCTTATGGTCTAAAAGTGGTAATATATGTAATTTTTCCATCTTTATTAATGGAGGGATAATATTATTTTTTTGTTAAATATTTATGTGGGACCTTAATAAAATGATAATTAAATGAACGGGAAAGAGTAATTGAGACATCTTTCATATATCTTTCACAAGTAAATACGATTGGATACTAATTCTATTCTTGTGGTCTAAAAATGGTAATATATGTAAAAAAATTCATCTTGATTAATGGAATAATAAATTTTTTTTTGAATATTTTGATGTTTAGAAATGGATTGTCAAATAGAGTAATTGAGACATCTCACATATATCTTTCACAAGTAAATGCGATTGGAATACTAATTCTATTATTTTAGGAGTAAATGCGATTGGGATACTAATTCTATTCTTGTGATTAAAATTTTTGAGGACTTATATGCAGAAGTACTAATTCTATTCTTGTGGTCCAAAATTGAGTTGTATGTAGAAGTACGACTTTTTATATTATATTATATTATTTTCGTTAGTAAATACAGTTTATGTATGTAAGTTATTTAACTAACTATTATAACTTGCTCAACTTTTATCTCTAAATTTTTTTTTTAAAAAAAATCCTTGATATGTCCTCAAACTTTTTAAACCGTTTATGGTGAACTAAGGGTATATTTGGAAGGAAAGAAACCTATTTTTTGATCCCACCTATATTTGGTCCAAATTAATTCGACTTAAAAATCATTTAATTATTTGAAGGTCCAGAGTATTTGTTGACGCTGCAATATATGAGTTGGCATTGATTTAATTATGTGATACGTGTCTCTATTTCAAATAAGAATTTGATAAGAATGTAAAAAATAAGAAATGAAGAGAAGTCAAATCCGTCATAATTCAATTGCTATGCTATTCTTAATAAATAACTAAAGCAGAACGATCTTAGATTTTATTTGAATGTGCCTTTGTCTAAGGTTCCCATTTCACATTAATTATAAAATTTGAATGATTGTTATCAGTCTTGTTATTAATTTGATCGTACTCAACGGCATTTTTGAAAACGTGACACATAAAAGAAATAGGGTCATCATGTTTGCTGAGTTGTTGTTGAAGATGTTATGGTTCCTAAGATTAGCCATACATATATACAAAGAAATTGATTAGGTGTCGTTTGACAATTAATTTGAAAGTAAGATATACTGGTATTAAATTCTGTATAACTAATATTTATACGTTTCATAGGTGATTAGGAGGTAAGTTATTCATGTAAAAAATTAATTAATGTAGTGTTTAGTCTGCAATTTAAAAATTCGCATACATGTATAAGTTATCAGGAAATCCTCATATTATTTTATATTGAATAAAAGATGAAATGATTAATACATAAATAATTAAATACGACATAAATAACACCCAAATAAAATAATATACATATATTTTGTCATAACTAATATATCCTTCTAATATTAATATGAATACCTACATTATTCTAATCAGTTACCAAATGATCGTTAGGGTTAAACATGTAGAAAATTTCTTTCAAGCAATGTTTTAAAAAATGAGGTGTGGGCAAGACATTATACTTAGCATGAGGTGATGCGTAAGTTGGAGACTTGGAGGCATGGGACACGTAAGATAGCCCCATAATTTTTAATTTTTAATTTATAATGTAGTAAATAGTATAATAATATAAAAATTATAAAAATATATTAATATTTTAAAAAAAAAATAATTAACGATCGGATAAAAAACCAAACTACTAACATGATTTTACAAATATAAATAATTCAATGGTAGATATACATATCAACTCTAACCTCTTAACTTTCAAACAATAAAATAATCACAATTCCTTGAGATTTATTATTATCATATTTTACAATTTACCTTCCTCTATAAGAAAATAATTAATAAAATTTATTAGTGTTATAATCGAAACATCACTCATGAGTAAAATTAAATTAAATTACTTTTATTTAATAAAATAACAAAAATTATAATAAGACATATAGGACAAAAACATAAAAACTAATAACAAGTAATAATGTGAAATTTGGCAATGTAGGACATAAACATAAATTTATCCGATCCCACACAATTCTTTGGATTCCCTAAAGCAGAACCATCGTCATTTAATTTGAGAGAGAGTGATTCAGAAATTTCATAAAGCAAAATAAAATATGAAAAAATAAGCATACGGAGAAATTGAAGAAGATATATATGATAATAAGATGGATCTTGAGTCGAACTCAACCGCAAAAGCTAGCTTATGAAGAAAGAATTGTCCAAGTCTACATAAGAAAATAAAGTTCCCTTCTCTTTTTCGATATGATGTGAGACTTTTTAACATTCCTCCATATATCCAGACCTCATTAACTGGAGCGTGAACACTACAACATGGACATCCAATATTGGTGAACAAAGAATTGAGATAAACTTGATTCTAATATCATATAAAGATGAATTTTGAACCTTATCGCTCGTCCCCTACCTAGCTCGGCCCTTGCAGTGTTTCCTTTTCTTAACATTAATTGTAAATTTTAAATGATTGGTATCAGTCTTGTTAATAATGTGATTGTACTGGATAGCTTTTCGAAAACGTGTCATCATTCAATTAAAATTTAAAAGAAATAGGGTCATCATGCTGCTGCTGGTAGTTGAAGTAATTATATTATGATTCCTCCTTATATTAAGCCATGCATATATGCACCAAAAAAATATATATATATCTTCTCCAGCTAGTTTTTGTTTGTCTATATGTCAATATATGTTAATTGACTTATAGGTAAAGCCGTAAAGGAACTAAATGATCAACCAGTCTTGAACATTCACCAATGTACAGTGCATTAAAATGAACATTTACAAAATATATCTACTTCAGTACGATCAATTTAATTGCATGTCCCTGAAACAACAATATTTACTCCCTCAAAAGAGTTTAGTCGCAGAGGCAGAATCAGAATTTTCATTAAATGGTCGAAATATGAAAAAGTATGAACCGCACGAATTAATGAAGAGGGTTTAAATTTTATAATATATATATATATATATATAAAAAAAAAAAAAAATTTAACTATTTATAAATAGTATAATTTTTCCAAATCCCCTAGCTTTAAGTTGGCTCCTCCCCTACTTAAGAACTAATAAATCATCGAGTACGTAGTCTGATTTTCCTGACTTGTATTTGAAAATATTTGTCATCATTAATTAATTAATGTAGTCTACACAGCCTCATATATAGTACATCTTGTGGAGTAACATTAGCTCCCAATTTATTTTTTTTATATATATAGGAGTACTTAATTATATATAGAGTCTCTACGGAAGATCAGAATGAGCGGGTCAAATTGAATATTGACAAAAATAAATAAAATATCAAATATGTTCATATGACATGGATAAAAAAGGATTAAGCAATGGATAATATGGATAGATTTTTTTTATTTATGGTCATGTGAGAACACACAAGCTAAAAATCAAAATAGATTACATAAAATAAGAACATTGTGTTTCTCAAACTAAAAAATGATAGTTTAGGTATGAAACTCACTCTCTCAATAGTTTAGATATGAAACTAAAAAAAAAAGGATATAACTTAGATGTGTTTTTAAAACTTATCTCTAAAAAATAATAAGCTGACAAATGAATATTAATTGATAAACATAATAATTCGCAAAAAAAGAGTATCATATAGCTATAGTAGATTAATACACGTACAAAAGACAATTGCTTCTTAGCATAAAATGGACATCCATATTTGATCCCGTCACTTATCTAACTATGATTTTTTATTCCTTTATTTAAATAGCTCCATCCAGAGATTTTGAGTTCGAATTCGAATTCTCTCGGGTATGATATTGCCTTTATAAATAGCGTTTATTCATTCAATATGGGTTTTTCGACGTAATTTTAATTTAGTCAAGCTCCAATACAGATAATTGATACCAGATGAAAAGACAAGGCAACTGAAAGTGCATGCATCAACCATATGAAACGTCTATTGCCTTCGTACGTACGTCTGAGCTAAATAAGTAAACAACAAAAACACCCATACCATAATATTTCGAACTTTATTTGTTTTGGAGAAGATAACAAAATAGTATAAAAAAATTTCGATGTATTTTTACTTTTTCACTATAATAAAAATAAAATTTTAATTTTATTTGTTTATTTTAAAGAAAAAACAATTTTTTTTTAATTTCTTCATATTCTACCTGTGTCAGTAACTACTCACTCCCCAAATTATTTTTCAAATCAATTGAGAGTTGATACTATATATCAATTAATACGAATATTTATATTATCATCTGATATACACCCATTCGGTGCATATGGCTATATATTACTAGTTTTTACGTTTAGGTTTATGAAACCATAACGTACACGAACTTAAATATTCTGACGTAAGAGTGTTGAAATTTAGGTAGATGAAGACTAATGAGAGATATTTAAACATTTTTTCACATGTAAGAAATTATAATGGGTATACGTATCATTATCGTTCTTGGCATGCATGTGCTGAATTATTAGTTTCAGATATTTGTAGCTTTAAAGTAAAACATATAGAGCGAAATTTTACAAATAATGTTTGGAGAAGTGTACTACATATTGAGCGTAATCTTACGAATATGCAATCTTGTACGATCACTGGTAGACCCAAAAATTTCATTAAAAGGAATCAATGATTGTAGTAAAAAAATTAAACTGAGGCTAGTAGACCTTGAACACACAACATCATAGAAATTTTGCAACCCTTTAACTAGAAAACTAAACCTTCAACTTGTTTTAAGGGGTGCCAATACATGTATATATATATATTTATTAAATCAAAATTTGACCTATATATACCACGTAATTTTCCGACGAGGGTATGGGTCCGCCCCAGAGTACAACAAATGGAAATGATGTAATGTTTCTTTGCTAGCTATAGTTGTGTCATGCCCCGTAGTTTTGCTGTTCATGGTTCTCATACGCCTCTTTGACTATCCTTGTATATTGCTCCATTCGTTCATTTTTATTTGTCTAATTTGAAAAATCAAGAGATATTTAATTTATCATTTTATTACCTTTTTTTACTTTAATTATTAAGTAGTAATTATTTCCCAACATTTAAATGACTTATAATGGTGTAATTAGGAGTAATTTAGTATATTACCATTCTATTTCTTTCTTCTTAAAGAGTTCGTATATTAAATCAAACATGAACAAATAAATATAAACGGAGAGAATACATGTATAGCTGTTGAGTTCAGTACCTCAGTCTCTCACTTAGATGGAGGGAATACACTAATTCTAATGCCAATAATAAGGCCATCTCTACACACAATATTTTATGAATATAGTTGTGGTATCACAGAGATGGTTTTTGGAATTTGTGATACTGTCCGGCCCACTCTTATATGTGGGCTGTGGTTATCCACCAGACTATGGGCTTGCTTTTCTGGTTCTGGGCTTCCACAGTTTCTATAACGATTTTTTTTTCATAAATAGTTATAGTTTGGATCATAATTATGAATAATGTCTATAGCTTGTCTAATTCCAATTAATAGCAAGAGGCGAGCGAGATCAGGAGAGATAAAGGAGAGAGACAACACACTATATCTCAAATAAAACCTGTAATTGTAATTGAGATACCCATATCATATAATACACAATGTCCTCTGTCCCGATCCCGCACACAAACACACAATTACGGGTGGCAAAATTAAACTCAACCCTACCCAAGCCAGTTAGGTTTGAGTTGGTTATTGACCCGTCCATTTGTTAGCTCAACTCACGTCAACTCATTAAAAATTGGGTTGATATGTAACCCAAATTGATTTTGAGAAATCTTGTCAATTTTTTATTTTATATGTTATATATAGTTATAATAATAATAATAAAATTATTCGGTACTAAAAGCTTATAAAATAACAAATACAACTATTAAAACTTATTAAAAATTGGCGGATTGGGTTATTACTTATGACCTGTTACTAATTCGTTACCCAACCCATTTTGGCCCAAATAAATTTGGGTTGGGTTAGGTCTTGACCCGTTTATTATCTTGACCCATTTGACCTGCTCAAATTTAATCCAACCCGCCCAATTGCCACCCCTACACATCTATACATATTAGCTTTGAAACTGAAACACAGATACATAGATACACATTGTATCACTCCTAAAATAAACCAATGTAAAGTACATTGTAAAATATGTAGGGGTAGCCATAATTAAATTTAGTTCAACCTTAAAAGCTAGTTCAACCGATAAGAATCGCCCAAAACAGGAATCAATTTAACCCTCCCCACAACCAATGTTGGACTTCATCAGTGAAATTGTAGTTCCTCCGCCAGAAATTGAGGATCACCCAAAACGGATTCTATTTGTTGAGTCGGAGTCGAAGCACAAAACTTCTAACAAATGAAAATAGTTAAACAAGATTCACTAGATTTGGACCTTTTTCTCTAAAAATTAAGAGCAAAATCAAATTCAATGAGGATCTGGGCAGGATATAGCTCCATCGTTGAGCAATTTGGAACAAAATTTCTCTGGAGAAAAGTTGTAAACCTTGCTGTTATACCATTATAACTAATACGACATTGTAATTTGAATAAGTTCTATCATTGAATTTTCTATATATACTCTAAATTTAAACCACAAATCATTCAAGTTCTGCTTTCTATCTCCCTTTTGCTTTTCTTATCCTCTCTTTCTTTTGCTTTAATTTTTTCAGGGCAAAGAAAGCTGTCAGTGGAAACTTCTTCCTTTTAACACAATTCCCTAGTTAGATTTTGTTGTCTAAACCAATCTAAAAAATTCCGTATATTTAAAATTATTATTTTATGTATATATAATAGATAATGAATCATCTTGATTTCTGAACTTTCTTAATGAAAATTCTGACTCTGCCGCTGTTTCTCCGGATTTAGCAAAACAAAAGCAATGTGTATCATATTCTTTTATCCACATAACTATTTATTAGTTCTATATGCTTTTACAAAACTTATAAGAAACCTTAGTTTCTAGCTAACAAAGTAGCTACACTACAAATCCAGCAACATCAAGATGTCATTTCAGCAAATTGATTTGAAAAAAAACAACAACTTGTTACCAAATTGACATCACTGATCACACCATTTCTGTTAACTCAATGTCGTATATCCAGCAGCAGTATGTTGTACTCCACAATTGCCATGAAAAAATTCGGCTTCAGAGGATGTTATGATAGTCTGCTAGCAGTATCGCCAGACAAATAAAAATGTGGTGGTAATTATTCAGGATGATATTTGGAGAGACAGCTGCTGAAGTAGTAGGCGTAATTGGCCCAGCGCCAAATACTGTTGAACCACTTGAATTCGTCGTATTCAAAATGGATGCACTTGTGCTGCAATTCACAAGATTAATCAGAAAATATTGCACTATACGGGGCTAATTGCAAAGAAAAAATAGTTGCTCTGATGGTAAGCACCCTTCACCTCCAATCCTGAGATTGTAGGTTCGAGGGATAAAAGCATTAATACAACTTTATTCACCTTGTTGATGGATATTGACATGAGCCACTACCTGCATATGTGAATTTAAGGAGAAAATTAGGATTAATAGCATGTAACAGAGTGAATTTTTCGATTTAGTTTTGTACTAACGGGAATAGTTAGCTTACTAGGATCAGTGTTTGTAGTAACAGCAGCACCAGCAAAATTGCAGCTATTAGGAATTGGATTTTTCTGATAGTAATTATTGAATGCAAAGGACGCGTGAGCGCGGAGCGTATTGGGATTGTAGCAGGTGCCACCAGTCTGAATGGCAGAGCAATCAGCACCACCGTAGCCACACGCATAGTCTAGAGCGACCTGCAGGGTTGTTTGTGAGGCAGCTTGACTAGCGATGCACCAGCTGCCTGAGCCTGATGAATATGTTGGGGAATTGGTTACGGATGGTGTCAGTACCGGATTGGAAGGACCGTTAGAGGTCGAATCGGGATCCGAGATTGTTGGATTCAGTACTGGAATAGTTGTAGTGGGAGTAATGGTGAGAGGAGTTCCAGTTGGAACTGTTGTTATTGGAGTTGTTATGTCCTTTTGGCTACTGGAAATGGACTTGGAATTATGTCCTACCAGTCCTGTATGTGTAGCATTTGAACCTGCAAAGTTACAAAATATAAGTTTTTAGATGAGATAATCACACATTTCAATATAGTATTAGTGATCGAGTTTCACACTCACCCTTTATCAAACAAGAATTTGAGAGCATGGTTAAGTAACTAAAAGTATACTATCCGTTAACAGTTTAAATTTTTAGATGAGATAGTGACCAACTCATCAGATAAAAGTAATGAAAGAAAAAACTTAAGCTAGGGACACTTTTACTGCAATTATGTATACAGCGTAAAGAGAAGTATTCCTTACTTGTAATGAAAGGGACATCCAATTTAACTTTTACCAATTGGAATGAAATTATTTCTGTTTATGTAATTATGACTACTTTCTATCCTTTATGCTTCCTTGCTCAAATCACAGAAATATGTAATTTCTAAACTAAACTAGAAGTCTTTTGTTTGAGCCCTAGATATGGAATCGTTTTGCTAGGAGAACAGTTTTACCCCTAATGTGGAACTTTCCGTCCCATAGAATTTGATTTGACAAGGGAAAAATGGGCACTACAGACATTCAAATTTTGAAGGAACATAATGAGCAAAGGTAAAAGATTGATGGGAGAGTCAAAAAAGATGAAATTAATAATCATTGTCTTTTTTCAAAAAGGGGAAAGTTTAATAGTCAATCACTCGATCTTTGTATAATAATTCAAACAGTGAATTCAAAATTAAAACTTCATTCACATGCAAATTATCCTATGATAACAAGAATTATGACTAAAACATCAAATCATCAATGTTCTTTAAGATACATAATAATTAATAGTACTCAAATGGAAATGGGCTAAAGAATTATTAAAATTAACATCCCAAAAAAGTACTCTATAAGAAATAGCATCATTTTGCCTCTTAAAAACAGAGAGAACAAGATACCCTATAACAAAAAAAAAAACATAGATTTGATATTCTCGAATGGTTATTCAACTAATAGTTATTATATGAGAAAGCTGACAATTTGATATAATAAATAATTTATTAGTATGGATCGCTATTATTAGAACATAAAGATTGTTACCTGAACAGATAAGAAGACAACAGAGTTGGATGAATATGTAAAAACTCCTGAGAATCCTTCTACTCATTGTCCTGAAATTTCTAACTTGTTTCGTCGTCTTTTGTTGCTATTTCAAAATTCGCTCTTACGATCGTTTGAAACGAACCATAATAATATTTTTGTGCATATGTGTATTTATTTATACCAATCTTGAGTAGTACTACAACTACAATCTCTTTTTTTCTTTTGCAGAGGTTTGTGTAGTGAGAGAGAAATAGAAATAGAAAGAGAAAGAGAGAGAGAGTTGAGACATAACAAGGGGGAGGAAGAAGAAAAAGGTACAAAAAGGGGGAAGTGGAAGGAGTAGAAGAAAAGAAGAGGGAATTGTTTGGAAATTTTTAAGTGTGGGGGGGTGTTGAAGTAGTGATGAAGGTAATGATGATGATGATATGTTCAAATTTTAACTTTTTTGTGTTTGTTGTTAGGTGATTTGGATTTTGGAACTTTATCCTATTTCAATGGGACTATAAAAAAAATTATAGTAGCCAATGATCAATTAGCCATACTTGGTGGAAGGCCAACCAAGTGATGATGCATGCTTCTATTGCTCTCACTTATTATTGTGTCATGTGCTCTTGTGGAGTTGTGGTCTCCTTTCAACATCTTTGTGTTACACTCTTCCAAATATGCCCTCACTCACCATAATTTACAAGAGACGAAAGATGAATAATTTGATATCTCATCAGGATTGGTAAAGATAAGATCGTTGTTATTGCTTGAAGAGGAGATTTTCTTTGCTAAGATCCAATCGTGATCATAGCGAATTTTTAAATCATGAATGTTTTAACTTTTTTTAATACGTCGCTTTCAGCTCGAACCTGAGATCGTTATATCGTTAGTTGGTGTTTGTAACTAATTGCACGGAAATCTACGTGAATCAAGTGAACGAGAACTTATCAATGTAAAAGTGCTCTCTGAACTTAGCTAAACATATAAGGTGTAGTAATTATCCATAAGATATTATTTTCTTATATAGTCACGACTTGGATAATTTATTAAAAAGGTTCAATTCTTATCCATTTCACGTCTACCTAGTTAAAACGTGATTATCTGAAGTGAATTTTCTTTCTTTTATAGTAATACTCTATTATTAATAACTAAAAAGAAGGGGGCGAACACATAAAGTATACAACACATCACAATAATCATCCTATTACATATATTGCCTAGTATTATTTCTTGGTTGGGTTGTTGTAATGATCATTGAAATACCAACTACATGGAACACATACGTAACATAATCATCTAATCTTTCCATTTCTTCACCTCTTTTAGCCAAGGTGTCTCATCAATTGTTATGTTTTTTTCCCTTAAAGATAAGACTTAGGAAGAAATAATAATAGTATCTAAATTTTAGGCCACATGGTCTCAAATAGTCATGTCTCCAAAGCAATTACACAACTAGTACAAAGTTGGTAATATGTTACTTTATTTTCTTGCGCTCAGAGTTATTGTAGGTAGGGCACTTAAATTTTTCAGTATTAAACCCCACTGGTTCTTGCTTTCTCACGCAATATATATAGGCCCACTTTTGCTAAGGATGCTAACTGACTATCCAGCCATAAAATACATAAACTTTTTTGTCATATAGTTTTATCTATCTAGAATGCAAATTTTGTTGCAATGAACCTCAAAGTTCGTGTTAGAAATTGAAATTTCACTGATCATTAGCTAGGAATTACCAATAAATTTCGTAGCTAATTTCATATTTTCTAGTAGTGATATTAAAATTCGAACCCATTTAAATAGTTTAGGTATCACATATTGTTTCCTTTCCTTAGCATAGAAAATATGTTTAATTTGTTCTAAAATAGAATGATTTTACCCTATGTTAATATTACTTCGCCGTTAGAAAAAAGGTCTTATTTTTGCCCTTAATTCCCCTAAGGAGCTCCAACACAAGATAATTTAAAATTATAATAAAAAATTAAAGTGATAAATTTTGGTTTTTCTTCAGAAATAATTTAGATACGTGAAGTTCATCCATTTTACGCTAGAATTATATTCATTCATAGGAAAATACAATACAATACGATTTGCAAACTACCAAGAGTGTCAAAGGTGTAGGGAATGGCAATTTTGGATGGTAAGGGGGCAATTTTGGCCTTTTGTTACTTCATGGTAATTGAGATTTGAGAATTGATGAGTGGTAGCATTAAATTCTTGATAGTGAAAGAATTTAAAAATAGCTCACTAGCAAAATTATTATTTTAAAATTTATCATCTCCTTCTCTCTGCCCCTGGTCAATAAAAAAAAGTTATTTTACTTAAAATAAAAAAGAGAGAAAAATCCTTTGTAGCATGCATGTCTTGTAGAATTTGAAGGACTTTATCTACAATTCTATTAGAGCAGAAAAGAAAAGATGCTAATTATGTACTTTTTACTATAATTGCGGCAATATTTGTGGCTTTAACATAAGCATATTTTAGTTTATTTGTCTAATTTTAATGTAAGTAAAAAAAATATTAAATCTTATCATCTTAAAATAAAAATAAGTAAAACATATATATAAAAAGGTAACTTATAGAATTTTAGACTAATTTAGTAGTTAATTACTTAGATACACATTAGTTTGGAATATTACGAATCTTACTGGATTTTGTTGCGTCCAGATACATATTTCTCGGGATACATACAATCAAAATTAGGTGTAATTTATTTTAGATACACTGTATTCAAGTGAATTCGCATGTATATTGGATACATAGACAAATCTTGCTCGTCTCCCCTCTGGTTCTCGCTCGCCTCTCTCCCTATTTCAATGTACCTGGTAACAAAAAAACATGTATATAAGTATATCTGACTTGAAATATGGTATGAAATTATTAATTAGTGAGATTAAATGTAATTATTTCAAATTATAGGGTATATTAGTAAAAATGATAGAAATGTTTGTGTTTAGATAGTGTCTCCATTAAATATTCTTTAATTTGTGATTTTATACATATCTTTCTTTTTTTTATAAAAAAAAATGGGGGTGGGGGAAGGGAATTATAACGTGGGGAATCGAACCCTCACTAAGAAGGTAAGAGTTCAGGTAGCCAACCAACTAAACTACTAAAATTTTCAAATTTTAAACATACCACATGGAGAATTGAAATTAAAATATTTCAAAATACAAAAAAAAAGATCTTTAAATAAGACAAAAATAAGAGAAACAAATTGAGTCGGATAGAAGTAATTCTTAGGAAACTTATTGTAAACTGGAGGGGAAACCACAAATAGGCAACTGCTCCCACGGTAAATTAAACTATTTAAAGTTGATCACAAGTATCTCTTAGAATCCTAGTCTAAAGAGGTACTTTTGACCAATTGATTCAAAGTTCTTAGGGGTCTTTTTTTATTTTTAAAAAAATCTAGTAGGAATATATATTTTAGGTTTTTTTATGATGTGCAAATAAAGTGAATTCTTGAGTTCTTTCTTTGGATTTGATTATTTTAATTTGAGGTAAGCATTTGATGAAGACTACAAATGACTATAGAGCTATAGTGGTTAGTGACTATAGTATAAAAATAATAATAATAATAATAATTAATAATAGCGCCGTTTCTACCACCTTCTTACTCTATTTTCATAATTGAAAATATGCAGGCAAATATTTCGAGGTTTGAGCCAAAAGAAAAATGGGGATAAAGGTGAATTTATCATGGAGACTTTTATGCTTCTTAAAGGTCAATGAAAATGTGAAAATTTGAGGCAACTATTTGACATTGTGGCTCAAAGAGATTCCTTTTGCTAAGAAGACATGGTCTCTCCGTCTTAAAATAAGTGTTATGTTATTGATTTTTTTAAAATTAAATTCAGCACGAATTATTAATTTCATTCTTAAATTATTGATAGTTTTAAAAATATCATTTACTTGACTAAATAAACTTAAATATACCCCTAAATTTTCGTCAAGTTTAGAAATATTTTCAACACTTCTCTCAGTTTTTTATTAAGAACATTATGCTTCTACAAGAGTTTGAGACTACTTGCTATGTCATTTGGGAGATCAGGAGTGTATCTAAGTTTAGTTAGTCAGGTAGACGGATGGTTTCAATAATTCAAGGACGAAACTAATAATTTGCTTCAAGTTTACTAAAAACTATCTTTATTTAATAAATGTCTCTTGAAAAATTGAACACCATTAAGAAGATGGAGTATAAAGATATAATTAAAAAACATATTTATTTTTGTCTTAAATTCCTACAGTAATACTTATTTTTGAAACAAAACCTTTTTACTAAGATAACACTTGTTTTAGGACGAAGGAAGTATACGTAATTTAAATTATATTAGAGGATGATACATGATTATAAGGATAGAAGAAAATATTAGAACAAAATTCTTTTATGGATTATTGAGAAAAATTGTATATAATTGCTCGTTAAATAATGTTACTAAAAGCCATCCTAGATTGTATTCGAATGACTGTTCTGTTCTTTGTTAAAGTATTAATTATTTGTTATTTGATAATTTAGTTTGACTATTTATGAAATTATATTTGTACCCCAAATAAAATGTTTATAAGTGATGTATATCAAATATCAAGATAGAAAATATTATTGACAAGAAGATCAAGTATGAAATTCTGTTCACTCACTTTAAATTGAACATATTTGTTTCCCTCCCTATTCAGCTAGAATTGGAAATCATGTATTTTACATATCCCGAGTCTTTGGTTGTTCCGAGTTAGTATAAAAAAAGCCATTGCTATTTGATTCTGACTTGTTCTAAGAAAAGTCTGAGATATTTCGAATTACTTATTGACATGGACATAGTCAATGTGGAATTATGACATTTTGATAACTACATGTACTTAAATTTGCATCCTCCTAAAGTATAGGATTGACACGGAGAAAAGAGTGACTTTCTGAGAAAAAAATACATAAAGTGACTATATGAAATATTAATTATCTCTGGAGATCTAGCAAGTCAACAACTTTGCAGTTATATGAATTCTGTTACACTTAATTTCTGCAATGTAGTGTGAGCCATAATTAAGGCAAATATTGGTTATAATGTTTGTGAAGGCAATCAACATGAAAGAGTAATCTGTTGAGAATTAGGAAATAGATGAATAAACTAAAATGACAATGATTTATACTTATATTAATTAGCTTTACTTAACTATCTCCTAATCTTTAGTCATTCTTTTTGGTTCTTCAATTAATTATATCCCACATATCCCCCTACATAAACACAGATTCTTAATCCAAATCTTTGTATTCTCTGTTTAATCAATCAAATGGCTTCATGTGTAACCAAAGAGACCATAAGCCAAAATCAAGAAATTGACACAATTGGTAACAACAATGTTGGAGGTGGAGGTGATACAAGTGTCTTAATGTTGGCTGCAAAAGTATCGGTGCCTGTACGCGATGGGGACTCCGTGAGACGTCCACGTGGCAGGCCAGCTGGGTCGAAGAACAAGCCGAAACCACCAATCATAATCACAAGGGACAGTGCTAACGCCCTGAGAGCACACGCGATGGAGGTAAATTCAGGTTGTGATGTGAACGAAAGCCTAGTGAATTTCGCGAGGAGGAAGCAACGTGGGATATGCGTGCTGAGCGCCACAGGGTGCGTGACAAACGTGACATTGCGTCAACCAGCTACATCAGGGTCCATTGTGACATTACATGGACGATTTGAAATCCTCTCGATACTCGGGTCAGTCCTACCACCACCTGCTCCACCAGGGGTAACAGGGCTGACAATTTACTTAGCTGGGGCTCAGGGGCAGGTAATTGGTGGGGGTGTGGTGGGTGCACTCATCGCGTCAGGTCCAGTCGTCATCATGGCTGCAACGTTCATGAATGCAACGTTTGATCGTTTGCCATTAGACGATGATGATCTCGTTGCTGCTCAAAATCAACATTACCAGAAGACTCACCAACGTCATCAAGTCGATGTCCCCGATATCTATGGCTTGCCACAGACTAATGGGGCTGAGGTTTATTCATGGGCACCTGGAAGAACTTTATCTAAGTCCTAGGTTTTAATTAGAGTTTGAAGATGAAAAAATAATAATACTGTAATAAAGGAGATTTGATATTTTATAGTACTAGTACTTAATTTGTACTTCAACAGAGTTTACTATTGTGAGGAATGTTCTTTTAGTTATATTTGCCAAACCCGTAGGTAAAAACAGTTGTTTATTTTTGAACCAAGGGAAAATCATAAACAACTAGGAGGAGATTGTCTTCCATAGGAATCACCAATCACGTTGAAACATGAAGAAGTAGCTGGTCCTCCTCGTCCGTGGTATTTCAAGTTGATATTGTCAAGCTGAACATTCTTACAGGGCACCAATTTGCTACATTTTAATGTGACTGCAACTTTTGAACTAGACGTACCCCATATATTACTAAATGTCACGTTGCTTATTTGCACTTTCGAGTTGTCCTGTCCCTATAAAACAATACGCGGTTCAGTAGATGAATATTTTGATTATAGGAAAATGTGTTGGATTGATCGATCAGACGTACCAGCTGATCACTGCAAGAAGGAGTTGGACAGTATTGTTGATCGATTAATATCGGATTATGGACATTTTCCATGTAGATATCACCAAAAAATATATCAGAAGCAACACTAGACAAAGAAGGTGCCCAAGTTTTGATCCTTGCACCATTTTGAGAACCAATAAATGTGCAATTTTGCACGTTTATCCCTGTAACTACTTCTCCAGGGGTTCTACCTAGACTACCAATGCTGATTCCGTGTCCAGGTCCACACGTAACATTCGAGATCTCGATGTTTCTGCTTCCAGTAACCATTGCAATACAATCATCGCCTGTCTGAATCACGCTTCTTGAAATTTTTATGTTCGTTGATAATCCTATATGAATGCCATCCGTGTTGGGGCTTTCATCTGGAGCTGTTAATCGGACATAACTTATGTTTACCTTGTCACAGGCAAACAGGTTTATGTGGGAGTTCTTGCTGTTGATTGATCTCAAATGATGGATTCTTGAATTCGTCACGAAATCAAATCTCATTGTCTAGATTAGTAATGTGTAATATCAGAATTGTAACAAATATGAAACATAGCTATATTTTTTATGACTAGTAGAGTCGTGTCACCTTGACCACACCTAGATTATCTATCACAACGACTACATGTTATGTCCAACCAGCATATAAAACGTCAAACGACTAACTCTCCCCCTCAAAAATTGATACTTTGTTTTTTTTTGTAATAGAAAAAGGCAATTACAAGGTGTTGAATCGAATCTTCAGGTACAATCATTTCAAAGAAATGTTATTATTTGTATTTTTTTGGTACGGTGGGTCATCAATTGTGTTATAGTTCTTGTCTTCATTTCTGTTATTTATTTCTTTTACAATTTTGGACCTTTTTCTTATCGGAACTAAGGATTTATCGGAAGGTTTGTATATACGCTACCCTCTTTAGACCCTACTTTGTGAAATTACACTGGATGTTGTTATTGAGTCGTGTTCAAATGAAAGGTTCCTGTGAAGTTTCACTTCGTGTGAAAATTCTATTACTAGTACTAGTAATTAGTACTTTACCTTAAAACACTTTCATAATAAGAAACATAATCATTAAATACCATGTTTAGTTTATTACCTTACCTTAAAAAACACTTTTGAAATAAGAAACATAATCATGTAGTAGCATGTTTAGTGGGATTTTGTAGAATTGCAATTACAAGAAGATCTTCAGTCCTAAAAAGGTAAACTAAATTTAAGGAGAAAAAAATAAATTGATATAATGACTTCACACTGGTCAAACACTCTAAAATATCATTTGATATTAAGTAAGAGTAGACATAATTTCCAATTTTAAGATTGTGACGATGTTTGACTAAGCTTATAAATTGATCAAAATTTATTTATAAGTTTGATAAATACATAACGTATTTATGAGCCAAAATCAGTCAAAAGACATAAGGTGGTCACACCTAACTTATAAGAACTTTTAATTTGATCAACATTTTAACTATTTTATTCTTAATATTTTATTTAATTCTCGAAATATTTTTTCAAAACTAATTTCCTTTCCTTTCTTGTCCATATCCATCGTTCATCCTTTTCCTTACAAGGGAACTTTTAATTTATAACTTTTTGTATACAAAAAAAAAAGCTTATTTATAAAACCAATTTCAATTTTAAGCACTTAAAACTAATTATCAACACACTATTAACAATCAGCTCCGGAGCTAAATGGAACTAAGAAAATACTTTCAGTTATTTCAAGAAAAATAAAAACTCTACAAGAATTCATTCAATTCAAAATCAACCCACCACATAAGAAAATGGAGAATTTTTTTTGACAACCTTGTTAGTGTTCCGATTAATTCTACGAAATGTCCACTAACAAGCTTGCGGGTGTTTCAATTAATTCTAAACAATATATTTACTAACGAACTTGTAAGTGTTTTGATTAATCCTACAAAGTATCTACTAACAAACTTGTGAGTATTTCGATTAATTCTACAAAGTATCTATTAACAAACTTGTGAGTGTTTCGATTAATTCTATGAAGTATCCACTAACAAGTGTGTGAGTGTTTCGATGAATTCTAGAAAGTACCCACTATCTTCAAACACAGAGATATCAGATAACTCTACGAAACAATTGAAAAGGGGGAAAACTTACCACAGGAAGAGGCATGCATTTTGGGTTTTTCGAACAATCATTATATGGCCAAGCAGCAGCACCTTGTCCATCCAAATAGCCACCACCTTTAACAACTAGCCTATCTATGTAACGAAAACCAATCCATGTATTTGTACTAAACAATGATATATGTGTTGGAGCTTTTAAAACACCTTTTATTACAAATATCATCATGCCATTACATGGACCTTCAAATGAAACTTCTCTCAATTTATAAGTTCCATATGGAATATAAATCACGCTCCTTCCTCCCCACCTACAACCATCGTACCACGCCCTCAGGAATGCCTGTAACAAGGACGTCTCAATAAAATTAGTGGCTTAAAATTAAATACTAATCAGTTGCAAGAATCGATACAAACAAGAAACACAAACCTGACTATTATCTCTCTTCTCATCAGCAACAGCACCATAATCCTTCACATTAAAATACTTCAATTGTGAATGATAATATTTGGCATTTGCTATGCTAAAGAATACTAGAAAACACAAACCAAAAATTGCATAAGCTAATGTAACCATTTTTTTTTAATTTGCTCTAATCTCTCTGAAAACCCAAGATTATATATAAATGAAATGGGGTTTAAATATTTGATTTTAGTAAAATGATACAGTAAAGGTACCTTTTTTGCTAAATTTAATGTGTTTACCTCTTTTTTGGACTTATTTCCATTTTTGGATTTATGCATGATCTCTTTTTGGCCTTTTCATGATTACTTACCAAAAAGAGGCAATTTTACCATTAAATCAAACTGATAATATTGTAAATTAAAAAAATTAATACATTTTGGTTTAGTGGGTAACTATATCTCCTATTAAGTAAATATTTAAAATATATATATTTGTACGGACATTTGTAGCATTTAACTTTCAAGGACTTGTTTCTTTTATTTGTCACCAACATTAATGTATTCTCAAGGATTTAATATTTGGGCTAAGAATTCCATTTATTTTTGGTTGGAATGATTTATTACTGATTTTTAATAACTAAATTAATAAGAAAATTTTATTATTATTATTTTCCTTTTCTTATTTTGGTAAACAATTTATTCAGTTTCTGAAATGAGTCTTTCAATTTATTTACATTTACTAGAGAAAAAACTTGTTCTCGACCTTCTACTTTAGCCTGTGTTTTTAACCTAGTTGTTGTTTCTATATAAAAAAAATTTTACTAAATAGAAAAAACTCAATTTTGTTACTATTATATTTTTCAGTTGAAACTAAGGGTGGTTAGATGAACATGGTACGATAGATATTAAACTTAAATATTTTTTTATGTTGAGGTTATATAAGTCTTTAAGATGGACAAAAGAAGTGGGCTTTAAGCCACAATTGAAGATTGGGCTCCTTCATAGTTTAGAGCTAATTGCTTGATTGGGCCATATACCAAAAAGAGTTGGATAGTTGACACTGAAATTTTCGATCCATCGTCTTCTTTTTTTTCGGGAATAGTTACTTAGTAAATAGTTTTCTTTGCGACTTATGAATCTTTTAGACCAAGATCTTAAAGTCTCTTTTTAAAAAATTAATAATCTTATGAAAAAATATTAGACGATAATTAAAAATTGTATACGTTATTGCATATGTAGTCGATACTCTATGCTATCGCCTATCGGTCTAGAAGGATAATTTTTCAAAGACTTATTTGACCAAGTTTTAAAAATTAGACAAATTTTAAATGATAGTCTAAAATGGACATATGTGTAAATCAGGCAAAATGATTTGTCTTAAAATGGATAAAAGAAAAGAAATGGGCTTAAAGCCTCATTAAAAATTGGGCTAGAGAGAGTTGGATCGTTTAACCTTTACAAGGCCATATGCCAAAAAAAGAGCAGTTGAATTTGGCGTTGCATTTTTTATTGAGAAAATTTCATAATTAGCGTTATTAAAGAAAATTAAGTGATATTCTTTCAAGAAATTGTCACGCAATGTAATGATTTAAATGACCAAATTAAATTCCTATCTTACGGCCGATAAGAATGAAAAAGTTGGAGGCAATTGCAATATATATCTCGATATGACATGACATATAACTACTAATTACTAAAAATGTGAAGTTCGATGAACGTTTTTATTAGAATGTGATGAAAATTTTATTTAAAATGTTTCCAACAAATTAATTTTCGATAAATTCCATCAAAGATTCACATTTTCTAGTAGTTAGTGGCACTTTAAAATGAATCCAATTTATATCACAAAACAAGGATGGCCCTTAAAAAGCATCCGAAATCTAAATAATAAACCCCTGAAAAATCTGATAAACCAAGAAACAGTTGAAGGCTTCAAACAAGAGGTTAACAAGATCATAAATTTTTAACTTGAAACTTGACTTTTGAAGTTTTGGTTTTTAGAATTTGAAGTCGTATTTGAACATACATTTTACTTAGAAAAAAATTAATTTTTTGTAAGTATAAGTTCTAAAGACCCCCTCCCCAGAATGTGGTCACGCAGTGTGAATTTGAATTAATCAGACTCTAAATAAGTATCGAATAGTAGAAGAAAATAATAAAAAAAGTCCTAAGGACCTAAAAATTGGTATCGATGAGTTTTTGAAACATAATTTTTTTACAAAAACTCTTTTTTTAAATCTATGATCAAGTAGTTACTTGAAGATAAATTATCACAATTTACTTTGGTCAAACACTACCTTGCCATCTGTTTTTTGGCCTAAAAAATGGTACTCCACATCAAGTTGTTGCAATTTGTTTGTTTTTTTTTGAAATAGAAGATAGGGTGACAGAACTACTCAGAATATGACAGGTTCATTGAATTAATCTTTTAACCTTCTTTTTTGTCATGAACAATCAGTGGCATACAGAATCTAAGGTTATTGTCAATTGTCATACTCTCCTTCTTCGTGGGTCTCCGTCGCGTTTGCTATTTAGTTATGAGCTCGTTGTATGGGGCTTGTTTAATATATTTTATATTTTTTATATGGTCTGCAAGCTATTGTACGGTAAACAGATTATCACAAAGTGCTCAATGTCCACCGAAAGAGCATAGGCTCTAACAATATTATTTTTGTATATGTATTTTGCTTATTATCTGGTCAAAATTTTCAACAACAGATAATTTCAAATTCCAATCTCTTCAAATCTTGGTTTTTTAATTAAAAATGTGACCCTCAAAATTTTGAGCCCACATAGACATGACATCCAAGAAGACTTCACTCCATGATGTTGATGATATCTAATCAATTTTCAATCTTTTTAAATAAAGTTTTTTTGTTTACATACTTTCATATAAAATAACTGTCCCTCTCCCACCAGAAAATTGTTCCTTCAACTGGCACTATAACTAATAGGAGTATATCCTACTCATGAAAAAGGTCATAAATTAGTAACTCATCATTCAAGTTTGACTAGATAGGTTGCATCATTCAATCAATTATCGATCTTTGGTAGTTGGTCAGAGCTATATAGATATTGATGTTATAAAGATTAATTATGAAGAAATTTATGTTACTATTATTTTTGGGCAGAAATTAGTTATGTAAGATTTAGTTAGATTTCTCGTAATTTATCATGTGTTAGTTATGTAGGTTTCTGAATTGCAAATCAAACATCATATTAGTTGTGTTGAATTTTATATATTGCAAGAAAAAAAATGCTATCAAGCATGGTATTATTTATGCAAAATTGAATATATGAATAACTTAGTTCCTAACCAGCTACACTTACCAATATGTTGTTATTTGTAAACCAACAAGGATTGTGGTGGAATGATAAGTACTCGTTTATTCTTAATGTGGTTTTGAGTTCGAGTTCTCCTGAGCACGGAGTCACCTTTATTAAGAAGCATTTTACCCAATGTGGAACTTATCAGCACGAATCTAAATTTTGCCGGACTACAATATGAGTATAACACCGAATAGGGAAAAAAAAGTTGTTAATTGTAACATTAAATTAGTTAGTATTTTAAGACTTTCACACTAATTAAATAACTACTTTCGATATTTTGTCCAATTTAACTAAAGATCTTCTTTCTCTGATATATATAACTTTTTCTTTCTTCACCAATCATTTAGCAAAAAGAATTTTAAAAAATAGGGAGACACAAAAGCTTAAATATTGTTGAACGAATATAATTAAATGCATTTTGACTTGTTAAGCCAAGGACTAATTATGTAGAAATTAGATTAGACCCACAAGGGCAGGTCAATTTGTGCACCAATCCTTTTTTGGTCATATAATAATTAACTTAAACATTTAACTAATATGCCATTAAAAATGTCTAATTTTTCCCTTTCATCTTTTTTCAGGATAAAAGAACTTTATATATATATATTCATTGGTGGAGCAGATGAATTCTTTAACATTAAATCATCTAACATAAAGCCTTTCTCAAAAATATATCATGATTATTTTACTTGTTTTTGTGGACTAATAAAGAAAAAAGCACAATCATGAACGATTTAGGTTACACGATCTTTTCATAACTTTTATACGTAATTATTTTGTAGAGAAAGTGAAGAGAGATAAGGGTCGTGACTCGTGAGAGGATTTCTTGTGTTTGGTATGTAAACAGGAAAACATTAACCTAAAAATATTTATATATAATCTAGATAAATAATATAAAATGTTGAGGTGTGGGTAGTCGGGATGGGACTATGCGGTTGAAGGTGATGATGAAGTGTATTAACTAAAAAGCGTGTTTAGGATATCACAATTACTGTGAAATATCGGTCATTTTCCTCAATTTTAAATAACGATTTTCCTCTATACCATTTAGAGACTGGCCCACTTTGCTCCGTGTAGCCTAAAACTCGCCCCGCACAAGCCCCTCTCTATTGTCATTCCTATCAAGGGGGATTTCAAGTCAAAACTAAAAAGTTTGAATATCTTTTCCATTAAATTGCAATGTGGGTGGGTGGGGGCGGGGGGACGGGGGGTGATTGCGTTGAACAAATAATTGTAACAAAGGATATATGTTCCACGAGATATGTATAAGTAAACATGTGTTGATGATTTGATTATTATCTGTATATTCTAAGGCTGCAAAATTTAGGCCAAATTTTTATACATATTTTTAAAATTTAGGTTTTGGTCAAAATGAATGGAGACAAGAAAGACAAGTTCCACAAGGATTTTTTTAAAAATTAGCCGTAATTTAAAAAATTACTTGCCAAACATTTATGCAACATTTGACTATATATATTCTTTGTAGAAAAATCCAAGAGTATTTTGTTCCATTCTTTAAAAAAAATAATTAAAAGTAGGTGAGCTACGTATGTAGATTTGAGAAACTCTTTACCTAACATTAGAAGGGTTCTCATTATGCAAATCTTCAAGTATATATATGTATATAAAATACATTAAGCATAGAATTTAGGATTAGCAATATTATATTAATCGTGATTTTCTCATGTTCCCAAACAAAAAACAAGTATAATATCTTTGGTACATATGACATAAAATATTTTTTAGAAAATATTTTTGATTAGTTAGAAGATAATTTTAATTTAATCATAATATCTTTCAGTTCTTTAACAATTACTTTACCTTTAAGATAGTAATAAGATCAGCATACATATTGTCTTTTTCATCTTCAAACTTATAAGATTACGTTGAATATATATGTTCATCGATCAAACTTCTTCTTTTTTTCTAAAGATAAGTCCTTGTCGAAATTGTCAAGTCTTATTATTTTCAGAACCTAACAATGTATATCCTACTCATTTTTTAGTGACACTTGTGCCTATACTATATCCAACTATATATTTATAGGATATAAAAGGTCAACAATGTCATGCTCCTATCGTTATAATTGCATGTGCTCCTTCCTAGCCTTCTTATTTCCACAATTATAACTGCAGAAAAAAAATCATTCAAAATTTATAATTTTTATCATGAGTTAATATAATTGAATTTATAATCAAATGCTTATGAATGTTTTATTATTACATATAAAATTTAAATAAAAATTACTGAATTCACGTGAATTGATAAATTACGTTATAAATTTACCAATTAATTATACAAAGAGGAAAGTGACTAGCTACCATTTGAATAAGACCATGGAGCCAATACATAACGTGTTTGAATTTTTTAGAACATGATTCCAATAATGCACAATTTTTCTACAAGATATATTATTTTAATTTAGACTAGTTATTTTCCAGTTTCCTTAAACGGTAACATTCTAGAAAGTTTATGTGGAATTATAATGACCTTATATGGTTCAGGCAGCAACAAGTCGTCGAGTGTTTAGTCAGATAATAATACTTTCTATGGGATTTTTTATTTTTGACTTAATAAAGGTTTGATGCAGAGAATGATAAATCAATAATTATTTCCATGTGATACATTTTTCTACGTCGATTTGAGTTGCAGTTGGATAGTTGAGTCTCTTCACCTTTAATCATGATTTGTGTTTTTAGCTCTGTGAATAAAAAAAAATTATGTTAGGAGAGCTTTCTCAAATACACGTTGTAACACGCGGTTTAAATTTAGTCAGACTCCAATATAAATATTAAACAGTGATTTGGAAAATAATAATAATAATAAAAATTAAAAGAAAAAACTTTCCGAGAGACGACCTCTTCAAGGGGTAAAAATTTATTGACACTATATATTTATCAAATTCGATAAAATTATTATGATTAAGTAATTTAATAAAATAATTTATTTTATTGGTTGGTGTAAATATTCCAAGAAAGAAAAAGGAGACGCATGACACGAATGTAAAATCTTCAGAAATTTACAAATTTTTCAGAAGATAAAATGACAAATAGGTTCCATTAGTTTAGAATAGGTTTAAAATAGATCTTAGATATATATACTTTTCAGCAGATTTGGTCCTTTAAAATTATTAGATTTTACACGAATGTAAAATCATTAGACTCGCTTTCAGATTTATTTTTTTCTCTTTATTCGGTTTCTCATCCATGTCACGTAGTGCCTTTTGACTAATCCAGATTCGTGTTGTGTAAAATCCATTTAAGGAGGGAGCACACCCTAACAAAAAAATATCCAAAAATTTGAAAATAAAATCTCTAATTAAAGATGAAAAGATCCTATCCATCTCACCATAATCGTTATATGTCGTTTTCAGAATATCAAGATACTAACTTTCTCGAATATTAGAAGCAATAATGGTAGCTAGTGTGAAACGAGCTGCAATAATATAAATAATCGAATGCGTAAGCAAGAAGAAAGAAGAAAAGAATATAACATTAGTATTAAATTCACATAAATAATTACGAAATGGATATGACTAATAAACAATTCACCTTACCTGGAATTAATTAAATATCTTCAACTAATAATAAAAACCCCAAATTACATAAACGCATAGAACTCATCAAAAAATAGCATCTTCATTTAATATAAATGGTTAATCATCCCACATGCAAATAACTAAAAATAAAACCATATATTCTTGGTATTTCCATCAACCCATCTCCTCCAAACTATGACACCTAACATCAAAAAAAAAACAGTGCATTCTAATACACAAAACATCCTTGTTCACGTACGATCCCAAGAACAGTCGCCACAATCCATATATATGTCACTGCTCGAACTCGTGACATATATATCACATAAAAACAATTTTACCATTGCTTCAAAACTGATACATAAGATATTACTAGATTATATATAGTTCTAGTTAGCTACACAATTTTAATTACACAAGAATAAAACACCATATCATAATTAATACATAAGTCATAGAATTGCATTAAATGTCCCATACTTGTTTTAGTACTTGACTAAATGCTCATGGCTCTCTTTTGTTGATCAATGATGCAACCATATCTTGAAATAGTCCATATTGATAATGATCAGGGCCTAATTGAGGTTGTTGTTGATGATAATTATTATAGAAGGAATTATTAATAGGGATATTTGGATTATAGAAGATTTGTTGTTCATTTGGATTATGATATAATTGTTGTTGTGTGGAGGATAAAAAGGATGGAGATAATAAAGCAGCAGCAGCATTTCCTCTAAGAGTTGCTGGACAATGATGGTTGTGTTGGCCTTCATATGTAGTGATCACGATTGATGGGTCTTCATATGATCTTTCAACACGTTTCTTCACACTGCACTTTTGACTTGTGCACCTATAATAACTCCTACAAACAATAATAAGTGAAGAAATGCAGAGTCAGAATTTGAAGTTTATATTGGTTCAGAGATTCTAAATCTTTAAAGTTATTCGGTTCTATTCGATACAAATAGTATAAAGTTTGAACCAAAATTATTGAATTAAGTTGAAAACCAGCAACCAATGAGGTAGTTCCGCCCTAGATAATAACAACAAATTAAATCACAAACCATATATTGTAACAAGCAAAGTATTTTAATTTTAAGATTATAAATCACATATTTTAAAGAGATTGATTTATAACTATTATCCTTTGACCGACTTAATAGTGTAAAACAAGGTGTATATAATTTTAACAATTCATATTTTGATTAGATTGATTGCGTGAAACAAGCTTTTTTGTTCCTAAATATCTAATCACCTCATTATTGTAAACCAAACACTAATATTAGATCATTTGAAAGAAGTTGCTTTATTTCTCTAGGCTATAACTAGTTTCATATTTTTTATGGACTATTACTCGTAGTTATCTTTTGAAATAAGTTAATAGTGATCAATATAATTAATTTTGAAAGGTAGTATATAGAAGTTAAACTGATTTGAGAATTAACAAATTATAATTTTGAATTTATGATAAATATGCATTCTTCTAGTGCTATTTACCTATGCAATTTATGATATATATGCATTCTTTAGTGCACTTCATCTCTATTAATTATACTAGTACCCTTTCCTTAAAACTATGTATAATAGAGATGAAAACTTAAGCAACTTTGAAGCAATTAAGTACTAGTACTATTAATTAAGCATGCTTTGTGGAGTATAAAAATGCTATAGAAGCTTGTTAATCCATTTCTAATAGTAATTTAGAAAATATAGTGTTGATTCTAAAGAAAATATACCTTGGAAATGGACTGTTCTTCACTGCCTTCTGTCCATATTTTCTCCATCTATAGCCATCTTCAAGATTATCAATCTCACTCTTGGTCATAAATGCAAATCTTGGTTCCTTTTGTTTCTTTTCTCCTTTCTTCTTTGCCAATTTCCCCCTAAAATAATTAGCACATGCTTTAATTTATACAACAACAAAAAAAATAGTCCATCATAACACTAAACAACATTATGCATGTACACAAGATTTCCAAATAAGCTAAACACAAATCAAATTAGGAATAGTAGATAAATAAAATTAGACTAATTGTCATGCTTAATTTCTTCATTATTATTTTTCGTTGTTCATACCTATTTCAATTTGATGCACTTGAGTCGGGTCTTTCAAAAATCAATCCTAGGATAAGGTCTGCATAGTACACTCTACTTTCCCTAGACCCTACTTGTGGGATTACACCCTGGTTATATTGATGTTGTTTGGGACTTTGGGTAAATAAAATTAGGGTTTTCTTGACTTACATAGCACAAAAAAAGGGGGAAGAAGATTTAACTAAGGAAAGGGTACACATTAGATATTTTTAATTTTCAAAAATCAGTAGAAGAATAATGAGCTTGCAACTAGGAAGAAAAGTCTAGCCAATTAATAATCTAATAAATTAAGACTATAGTGGTCAATAACCTAATCTATTAGAGTAATTAAGAAAGAAACTTCCTCACAATTTAAAGATGTGGCTATATTTTTATACTAGTACTATAGGACCAAAGAAAAAAAATGACTTACACTTTCTTAGACTTGTTATCATCTCCATCTAATTCACACTGATCATCATCTTTCTTGATTTTTAAAGAATCTTCTTCATGACATCCACCAGCCTCACTATTAGAAGATGAAGAGATTAATGAATTAGGTGTTAATGGAATTTGATTATCAACACTATTAATATTCTTTCTAGAACATTCTTGATGATCTATTGATGGTTGTGGACAAACAACTTCAGAGGATGATGAACAATTATTCATCCCAAAAGCACTTGATAAAGTGTTGTAATGATCCATTGACCCTCCATGTAAACACTCTGTGAGATTACTCATATAAGATGAAGGATAATCAAAAGCTTGATGATTATGATGAGGGTTTTGTGTGCTATTGGCCTGATTAGCATAAATTGAGGGATTTTCACCAAAGAAAGGAAATGCATAATCATGATTAAAAGGGTTATTATCAGACATAGAGAAGTAAAAAAATGGTTTGATTTTTTTTTTTTGGTTGGGATCTAAACACAAAAAGAGTCTTGAAGAAAATGATGAAGAGAAAATAACTCAAGATTCTTGAATTTATCCAATATTAACAAGAGCTATTGATTCTTGAATTTTTTTAATTTCTTTTCCTTTTCTTGGGAGTTGGGAAGTGTGTATGTATTACTATAGTTTAGGGAAATAGAAATGAATGGTTCTTGCTCAACAAGAATAATGGGATATTGAGGTACACAACAAGCTATATAGTGTGTAACAAATGACCATAAAGCCCACTTAATGTGTGTGTACTAAGATATAGTCTTTATGGATTACCTTTTAATGGAACATATTATACTTTAATCAAAGGGTATTCCATTAGTTTGGTACATGTATAGTTGAATAGGATCACAACTTTTTTGTCACCATCTTACAATTTGTTGTGTATATATATATATACACAGTAGACACTTCTTGTCATTTTTTCCTAGTATGAATATCGATATATGAGGTTGCGGTTTTGCGGAATTAAAAAATAGTGCTAT
>JAJOOS010003354.1:0-25448 GCA_029582725.1 Solanum chiquidenum | reverse complement strand
TGAGTGTCGAGCTGAAATAAGATATTTTGGTCATAAAGTAATTCCTTTTAGGGCAGTTGGGGCAGTTATATTGTGCTGAATTTTCTGAAAACCAACATTATCAGACGTTATGCTGTTTTTGGTGAACCAGCTGACGGATTTAACCCGATATATGACTGATATGACTCCTGCTCTTTTGAGATCATATGTTATTTTTCTAACCATCTACCAGAGGAAATGTGCATTTCTTCAGTAGGCTTAGCACTTGTTGATGAGATGGTATTTAAATTCATCATTAACCAACCTACTTGAGGATAGATCCTCTTGATCTTGTCAAGTTGTTTCACAGTTGAAGCTGGAACAGTGAAAGGGTGACGTTGTTTTCCCCCTTGTGGACAATGTAGTTTCTTTGACTTTTACTGATATTACATGTCAAACTGATATAGGCTTTAAAGATGCTCTAGAGCAAGAACCGGAAAGGTATATGGGGCTGAGCACCGAAGTAAACTGGCTAAGCAATCCAGATCCATCCAGTAGGATTTCAGTTTTGCTGTTGGCTAGATGATATTTAACCCTGATAGCTTCAGAACACACCAGAGGACTCTAACACACCTAAGTCGAGTTAGTCAAATCTGTCACTTTATTAAAAAAAAACACAAACACACAGACACAAATCGAGACTTATCATTTTGAAAACGGAAAAGAAAGAAGCACATCTAATTGAGAATCTGAGGCTTCCCAAAAGGTATTAGTATCATTAGAAAATAAGAGTTTCAAGAATGAAAAAGATGAGCTGTACTAGAGACCTATTCTTTAACAATTTTAGCCAGTTCACATAACAACATTGTTCAGAAGGCTGGCATCCTTTCGTCGTCATCAGTGCTCACCTTGCAAGAGTCCTCTTGCAGCTCTTATTTGAAGCGATTGATTTATCCATAAAAGTATTAAGTATCGTGGCGTAACATTTGAAAATTATAAATACCCAATTTGCAGGATCATAGGTGTCTTTTTCGTTTTCGGATTTTGAGTTTGCAACTTGAAATATCTATATAATTTCCGACCTCAATTTGGATATCGATTCATTATTTAAAGTATCTTAAAAATTACAAAATATACTACAAAGCACAAGTTTAATGATTATAGGTTTAGAACTTTTGAAAGATCATAGTCAAAGCAAGATCTGTTTTACGGTCTAATAGTAATGGTATCGTATAATGCGGCAGAGGGAGTCGTTTTTGCTGACTCTTTTGTGTCACAAAATTCTACTTTCTTTTCCCCAAGAATGTCTTCGGACAAGGTAAAACTGATTTTCCCAATTTCCGCTCCTTTTGGGCACCCAAGTTCCTCCCGGAGATCCAGCTCTTCCATCTTTTTAAAGCTACTTTTTTCAGAACCTCAACTTGATAGAATTCCACTATGGAGACCATCAGCCCAAGGATGTTCCTTCACTTGATAGAATTTCACCATAGAGTCAAGGTATTTTCTCCACAGCTTCTACCACAATCAATATACTGCAACCCTCTTCCTTGAATCACATAGTTTCAAATCTAAACTGGATTTTGCCTATAAGTGTCTTCAGATTCCAACAAAACATGTGCATGCTTGTGTGCAAATTTATTTAGGCAAGATAGACACTTTTGGACATTCATCTCAGCCAGTAAGCGTGAGGCTTGAACCTGTAAAGTGTGGACAGTGAGCTGCCGTTAGACACTTTTGGACATTCATCCCAGCCAGTAAATGTGATGCTCACCTGTAAAGTATGGACTCCAGGTGAAATTATCTCCCTTAAGATGGAAATTAATGAACTTCTGTCTGGAGGTAAGATCCAAAAATAGCTAATGTTCTCTCTAATATTCTTGCACGAGGAAATCTGGAACCATTGGTTCGTCTTCTGTGCATGAAAGTTTATACGAAACCTTCTGCATCAGAAAGTTCTTCACATGAAGTAGTTGGAGAATGATCTTTAGGCATTCTTAGCGTAATTTTCTTTTCAGGATGAGTTATTTTCCTTTTTCATCTTTTGCTTACGTGATTCTTCAGTTGTATCTTTTCGCTAGATTGTTACTTGTTTGTATACGTCATTATTAAGATTTATATATGCTTTTACCAAATTAGATGTTTGGCCAGAAGATTCTGATTTTCTCCTTCTTAGTTCTAAGTGGTTTTGGTGATAAAAGTTCACTGCTTATGATTTTCCCATTATAAGTTCCACTTGGCTGTGTTTGTCTTAATGATATGTCATGCTTCTCTCTGTTTCAGCTAAAAGTGATGGGTATATACCTCAGTTCCCCCAAAACAGAGAAATTCTCAGAAGATGGTGGGAATGATAGGGTAAAATATGGTTTATCATCAATGCAAGGATGGCGTGCAACAATGGAAGATGCTGTGAGTATCCCTGCCACTTACTTTAGTTATATGTTTTGTGATGTAATTTGTGGAATGGAAATAACTTGCTTGCTTTTATTTAATTTGATGACACAATATAAAAGAATAAATGTCCAAGAGGAAAAACACATACTATATTTTCATAGCTTTCTATCTGGGAAAAAGTAAGGATTTTGGCTTGTCTAAACAGTTCATAGGGCATGTGTTTAAGTTTATAGTTGCTTGTTCGCTTTCAGACTTGAGCAATGTGACTTGTTTAAACTTTGTTTGTCTTTTGTTTCTCTAGTCATTTCATCATGCTGAGCTGTAGAATTGGTTTATCTTCAGTGCTGACTGGTCTCCTCACGTGTGATATGAAGTTAAACTGATAGATACTACCATGGTCATCTAGGAGTCTTGACAAACTTGCCTTTGTTTTTGCCTACAGCTTCAGTATAAGACTAATAAAACGTTTACATAGTGGAAAGCTTTGGTAGTGGAACTACACAATGTTCATTATGCTTGTTAACGTTTCATCCTCTTAATGATCTATCTGCAGTCCATCTGACGTGTCGGTTTAGACTCCTCAAAAATATAAAAAATAGAAAAGAATAAATAAGTCAAAGAAAGCTGGCAGAATCTTCCAGTGAAAGAGAATAGGCTCAAGTTATTTGATTAATTCTAGTCAAGGTAAAATTATCTTCAGTATTCTAAAATTGCACTACAGATAAGAGTTGGAACTGTTATAGACTCAGATTATGGTATTTGCTTTGTATCAGTTTAAATATTACATCATATGGTTCATGTTATTGTGGCCTTCTGTATATAATACATGCTTATAATGGCCTTCAGTATCTAATGCATGCTTATTGTGGCCTTCAGTATCTAATATATGCTTTTCATTGACATAGATATCTGATACACGTTCTTAGTCTTTGTCTTATCATAGTGTTTTAGTTATCAATAATCCAACATGTATGAGTTAACATTTTGTCCTTTTCCTTTGTTTAGCATGCAGCAATACCTGATTTGGATACTTCAACATCCTTTTTTGGTGTCTACGATGGTCACGGAGGTATGTATGTTGTCAGTACATGGGTTATTATTGGGATGTTATACATTGTTGCCTGGGAAAACTTGTCTTTAGCTAACAGAGGAATATAATAAATTAAAACATGATTTGGTGCAGCTAAGGAAATTTTACCTGGAACACAGGCTTGTATTTTCATAATTTGTATTGTGTTCCTTGTATTTACCTCTTGTGTAGGAACCTGTTTTCTTTTTCGAGCAGTAAGGAACTCTTAGGTATTGAGATTTGACAACAGCTCATATCTGGACAGTTGAGCCATGAAATCATGGTTCTTATGCATCAAGCATTATATAGTGGGATGTGGTGACATTTTGCAATAGATATCTTTTACGTTCTTTCAGGTCTATTTTTGTCAGTAAGGCCATACGTTTGAACTTGGCAGAAATATATTATCGTTTTGTTATTAATTTTAAGAAAATTGCACTGTGGAATATTTGTGATAATGGTACCTTGCAACTTTTGAGTGATTATGTAGATCCCAAGTGACCCGTGGTGTTGGTAATTTGCCAACTTCTTGTGTAGATCCTGTGATGATTCAACTTATGAAAGTAATAAAAGGTTTTTTTTCAGGACAACATCGAGCAATCTGGGATCCTTGCTTGAAATAATGGTGTTTCGCTCAATACCAGGTTGATTAGTACAACAGAAGGGTTTTAGTCCTATTGTTGGGCAATGAAACCTTTTCTCCCCGTTGTGCAGTCTCTGACTGAGCTTTGGTCTTCTGCTGTCCAGCTCTCTCTCTCTCTCTCTTCACTCACTCTCGTGAGCTTCTTTCTCCTCTGCTCTTCAATGTCTTGTTATATAGTTTCTTTACGAAGAATTTCTCTATGATTTCAGTTCCTTCGGCGTTTGTCTTTTCCTGTTGAGCTTCAGCAAGATCTCTCTCTCTTTTTAATTTCATAAGCTTCTGTTGGCTAAAGCATGACATGCATATGCTTCCTCGGAAACCTGTAACTCAAATGCGTTTACAACAGTAAGTAGCCAATCAAATAGTGGATTGAGAACCATGAGGTCTCAGGTTTAATTCCAGTGTAGGCAGAAACACTAGATGATTTCTTCCCATTTGTCCAAGCCTTGGTGGACAGAGTTACCCCATACTTGTGCTAGTGGGAGGTAGCAGAGGACACATAGAATTAGTTGAGGTGCACACAAGCTAGCCTGGACACTACGGTTATTAAAAAAACAGTAAGTAGCAAATCGAAATTTTGTGAGAAAAATCAATCTACAGTCATTTAAGCACAACATGACAAAAGAAATATGGTTATTGGCTTATTGCTACATCTTAAACAGAACTTCACATGAAATAACTGCAAATAAGCTAAAAACAAACCTGAACAAATTGTAGCATGTGTCTCATGCTTAGCCAACAGAAGTTTTAGAATGAAAAAATGGTTCTTGTTGGAGCTCGAAGGGAAAAAGGCAGATGCTGTGAAAGGAACTGAAATCGGAGAGAAACTCTTTGTGAAGAAGCTAACCAACAAACATAACAGAAAAGAATTATTAAATTGTGTATTCTACATTATTGCATTGAGCCTATTTATATAATATACACTACAATCCTTTTCCATGTAGGACACTATATAAAATCCTAATCCTATTCTAACACCCCCCCTCAAGCTGGTGCATATAAGTCATATGTACCGACCTTGTTACAGATGTAACTAATATGAAGACCAGTGAGGGATTTGGTGAAAATATCTAAAAGTTGATCACTTGACTTCACAAATTTTGTAACAGTATCTCCTGAGAGTATCTTTTCTCTTATAAAGTGACAGTCAATCTCAATGTGCTTAGTCCTATCATGAGATACTGAATTTGTTGCAATATAAAGTGGCACTTGATTATTACACAAGTTTCATCTGACTGATTTCTCCAAAATTTTAATTCTGTTTGATCCAACTGCTCACAAGTTGCTACAACCATTGTTCGATATTTTGCTTTTGAACTAGATCAAGTAATCACATTCTGTTTCTTACTCTTCAAGGATGCCAAATTACTTCCTACTAAAACACAATATCCAAATGTAGAACGTCTATCAAATGGTGTTCCTGCCCAATCCGCATCTGTATATCCAACGATCTGTTCATGGGCTTGATCCTCGAAGAGTAGTCCATTGCCTGGAGCTGACTTATCCTTTTACATATAGGATACCTTTTACAATCCTAATCCTATTCTAACAATTGTGAAGAGAAAGGGAGAGAGAAAACTGAAGAGCAAGTGAAAGAGATAGAAGGAAGAAGACCAAAGCGCAAACCACATAGCTGCAGAGCCAAAGGAAAAGGGTTCACAGCTTTATTAGTAGGATTAGCCAAACTGAGTATCTTACCATTGGGCAACGGAAATACACATGTGACTGCTTTTATTACTCTGTTGCTGAACTATGGGGTTTCAAAAGGTTTGAAGCTGACAATATGGACTGAGGATATTTTAGCAAACAATTGAGGAGTTTTTCCCAAAAATAATTCCTTCTTTATTAATTCTTAGAACGACATTAAATTCTACCACATATGCTGCCATGCACAACAGAAATGACAAGTTGATCTTTTTCCTTTCTTTCCCATTTCACTAACAACACCAATCAAATTCATCAAAACCATTGCTCCCTAGGCTTTGTTCAGTGGTAAGAGCACCACATGTGATGTGTGGCTTTGGCACATGTCACGAATTCAAACCTTGCTATTACCAATGCCTTGTAATTCAGTGGGAACGGGTATAGGGGTGGGCCCATTATCTTCTGAGTTTCCAGTCATCCCTCAGTGAATTTCTTGGTTATAAAAAAAATCATCAAATTCCTGAAAATGTATATTGAATTGCAATTTGTGCTTTCATTTATGCTTTTTTCACTTCTTCTTTTGCTGACACATTTCCAAATGTTTTTTCACAATACATCAAAAGACACTTTACATTTTGAAGCTATTGCAATTCTTCAGAGTGGGTGGAAAGAGGATACTTCAAGGTCAATTAAGGGGAAAAAGGAAAAGTAAGATAGGACCTTCCAATATCATCAGGTTGGGTATTCAATGAGGCAACTGAAGTGTTCTGTGGTAGATATTTAGGTAGTAGTTCAAAACTGGAAGTTATAGTTAGGGGAATGTTTATTCAGAAATAAACTCAAGGAGACGTGCTATGACTTATGACTGTATCAGGATCTTCTCTTATTTGAGCAGTGAACTTGAATCTTTGGTAACCTGTTTATGGGTTTTGTTAAAGAATGACAAAAGTCCCACATTGGTGGTTAATGAGATGGGTGGACTCTTTATAAGGTTTGGGCAATCCTCCTCCCTTTGAGCTAGCTTTTGGGGTGTGAGTTAGGCCTAAGGCCTAGTTTAACGAGCATCTCACCCAATGTTGGGACCCCCAAAAAATCAAAATTGCCCACGCACCAGATGCTAAGCACTGGGCGTGAGGTGGGGCGTTAAAGAATGACAAAAGTCCCAGATTGGTGGTTAATGAGATGAGTGGATTCCTTTTAATCCCTGGACAATCCTCCTCCCTTTGAGCCAGCTTTTGGGGTGTGAGTTAGGCCTAAAACCTAATTTAACAGGTTTCAAGTAGGAGTTCGGGAAATGTTAGTTTGGACGAGTTGATGCCGTTTATCCTATGACTTGATCATATAGATAATATTTATGTCTGCTTGAACAAGCAATATCCCTTCAATGGGGATATCGACTCTTAATGCATGACTCATGACACTAACATCTATCCTTTTCATTCCTTCAATTACTGATGATTTGTCCCCTTTGAAGCTACATTCTTTAGAATTGAAATCTGGTCATGGGTCTACTATATTCCTACGTTCTATTCTTTCATTTAGTTTATACTGTTTTATGTGATTCTTCATGTTTGTGGGTGATTCCACTGCTAGATTATGGTTGTTTGCATAATGTTCCTTTGTGAAGGTGAGCCTGAGAGTTGTAAATTTGGAGGTCTTAGAATGATTCTTGCTTGGCATAAGCTGTATTATCTGTTACCCTTGCCTGCATGTACTCCCTATTCTTTGTTTTATATGGTGGTGTTAGGGATGTAACTGCAATAGATTTGATCTAGCAGGCTTGAAATTAATTCATGCAATAGAGGTTACTAAAGAAGCTTCGATATCCCCAAAAGTACCAATTCAAATCCAAGTTCTTATTCATGCTTATTAAACAGCAGACACTTTAGTCTTTGATACTTTTCCTGCTCTAGAAAGATAAGGTTGCTACTATAATCAAGCATCTTGAAGAACATTTTAAGCAACTACTTCTGCGACTTCCTGATCTAACCATATAACTGAACATTTCATAAATTACAGGTAAAGTTGTTGCTAAATTCTGTGCCAAGTATCTACATCAACAAGTGCTCAAGCATGAAGCATATTTACACGGTGATATAGGAACTTCGGTCCAGAAAGCCTTTTTCAGGTTAATTGCTTGAGGCTTTGGGTTTTAGAATTGACTATATAACATCCTGAGAACTCTATGGGTGTCTTTTAGTGTTGAATTATTTACTTTCTTTTAATGTTTAATTATTTAAACAGAGACTGATTCTGCATGTATGCTTTCATGGGTCCTTTTCAAGTAGCATCTTTTTTTGGTACGGGATAAGAAGGCTACTAGGAAGGATTCATGAAAACATACACTACTTTCCTTGTAGCTACATAGTAGTTAATGTTAGTGGTGTTCATTGTTGTACTAATTTTCAACTTTGATCTATATACTCTTGAGTTTGCTCTGTGCATTTGATATTTCTAGTTTAAAATTGGAATAGATTGAGAATGACTCACTCCTGTTTGGGTTAGATTACTTGAATTGCTGACTCACTGGATATACTAATAATTTAATATTTTATATTTGATAGATGATATGTTTAAGTCCTGTTTCATGGAAATTGCATTTTATTCCTTATATCTCTTTTCCCACAAGTTGAAAGCTTGTACGGGTACTATGATGGTGCTCATCACTTAACATATTAAATCCTTGACATTTCCAAACAAATGGAAAACTGATGTGGCATTGTATTGTCATATTTTCGAATTTGGTAAGAAGTACTCACTCCATCCATTTTATGTGGCACACATTTTTTTAGTATGTCTCAAAATGATTATAACACTTTTGGAAACCATTTGATCTTATGATCCCCGTTTAACCTTAAATCTTAATGACATGACTTGTTGTGATCCACTTTGCATAAAAGTAAAACATACATGTCTAAATAATCCCAACTGATTGGTATCATCGCCTATACACATATTTTCCTTTCGTTATGCCCTACCTTGCACTACATCTGCATGGATGTTGTTTGCACTATGAAATCATTAATTGCTTTTGTGCTTCCAAAGTATGTTATGAGACGTTTTTTTTCTGTTCCTGGTGCAGAATGGATGAGATGATGCGTGGTCAGAGAGGATGGAGAGAGCTGGCTGCACTGGGGGATAAATTAAACAAGTTCACGGGTATGATAGAGGGCCTTATTTGGTCTCCAAAAAATGGTGATGGAAACAACCATGTTGATGATTGGGCATTTGAGGAGGTACCTGCTGTGCTTGAGGATATTGAGTTTCAATGAAATAAAATAACGTGCCTGTCTCTCCTTTTTATCTTTTCAGTTGATAAAACCATTTTGAAATGGAGATTGGGGTATTTAATTGAGAATATTTAAAGCTTTCCAAGTGGTAGTTTCACAATTTTCATGGACTACTGTACTCTTACTAGTGCTTCCTTTTAGAGGTAAGGGAAGGAAGTTTAAAAATGGATACTTACTCTAAACTAAGAGGTTGGAACCATGCATCAAAGTTGATCCTGTTCAATAAGTGATTGATTGAATTGAACACTTGCTACTTTTAGAAATGGGGCAAAGCTGTAGTAATGAGATCATTCCCCTGAAATTGTACATACTTATATAGTACTTCAGCATGTCACCTCGCCCCATCTGCACATCACTATTGTTGTAGACATTGTTTAATTGGTTTGTGGCTAAGTGTTTCTGATATTGATATCAGGGGCCTCACTCTGATTTTTCTGGACCTACTTCTGGATGCACAGCTTGTGTTGCAATCCTTAGAGAGAACCAACTCATTGTTTCAAATGCTGGTGACTCTCGCTGTGTCATTTCAAGGAAGGGCCAGGTAATGTGCCATTTTTTAGATATTTAATAGAATGTTTCTTCTCCTCTGAAAGTGATTTTTTTGTGTGTCTAAAGTTACTTTTGTACTAGCCCAGGCATGCCACGTCTTTGCACTAGCTATCTCTGGGTCATAGTCTTGTGGCCCCAATTTGGATGCGTATATTTTCAATAGGATGTAATGTTAAAGTTTTCTTGTTTAAACCTTAATGCGAATATAAAGGACGGATATCAAATATGTCCCCTTTTTGCAGGCATACAATTTATCGAGGGATCATAAACCTGATCTTGAGGTTGAGAGAGAGAGAATCTTAAAAGCTGGGGGTTTTATTCATGCAGGACGTGTGAATGGAAGTCTAAATCTTGCAAGAGCTATAGGTATTATTCCTGTTTGTTGTGGACCTTTAATATTCTATTAAAAAGCTAGCTGCCATGAAACAGTTTGAAACTTTACTAATGTTATTTGGCTCGTTTTATATTAATTGCAGGTGACGTGGAATTCAAGCAGAACAAGTTTTTGCCAGCTGAGAAGCAAGTTGTAACTGCTAATCCAGATATAAACACTGTACGTTCCTTCAGTTCTTCATATATCACACAATTTGTTCTAATGATAACTTCGAGACATGACTGTTTCTCAAGAAAGTCAGATCCAATTTTTCTTGTTTGTTTGGAAACATATCTTACTCTTTCTGGGGCCAAGAAGCAACAAGGCACTAAATAACAGCTTTTTCTTGACATGTGCCTCTAGGCTATCTTCTGTTATCCCTTAAAGTGTGTTTCTAACTTCTGCATGAAAATCATAATATAAAGCCGATATTGAGATAAAAGAGGAGAATATATATAGTCTACAATGATTCATATGGCTGATCCCAACTCTTTTGGGGTTGAGGATTGATTGATTGATTGATACTTTCTTACTTGCCTTCAACCCCCAGCCACCCACCCTCTGCGCTTCTTTCCTATGTTCCTTTGATAACATGTAATGTTGCTAATTTTACCTTTCTCAAAAACATGTTCTAATATGCTCTGTTCTCTGATTAGGTTGAGTTGTGCGATGATGATGATTTTATTGTGCTAGCTTGTGATGGTATATGGTATGCATTCTAGACTCTTCTTTTATATTTGGGAAGCAGGTCTCAAAACAAAAATATTAGATGTTCATAGTACTCGGTTGATTTTCAGATTTCATATTAACATTTTTTTTGTTTACTTATCTGATTTTTGTGTGTCTGTTTCTTCTCAGGGACTGCATGTCCAGCCAGCAATTGGTGGATTTTATACACGAGCGGCTGAAGTCGGTCAGTCTGAGAGCACACTTTTCTGCATTTGAATTGGTGTTAACTTTTGATGAAAGTCCTGTTTGGGAAGTCAGCTATTAAACAATGGGATAATTGAGTCATCTAAAGTTAATTATATTTATGGTTTCTGGAAGGTATCAATGGCCTAAGACTAACAATTAGAAATTACAACAACTACACCTCAGTCAGCTATATAAATCCTCATTGACCATATTTTTTTTTAATTACTTTTTAACGACCGTGGTGTCCGGGAAACCCTCATTGACCGTATTTCTCCATTTGAACTCATCTTATGCCATAATCATACCAAATAGAAGCAGAAGTAAAAAATAAGGTAAATATATATATATAGAAGTAGAAAAGTAATGCTGAAAAATGTCAGAAGGTACCTATTTCAGGAAGATTGTATGTACATAACAATGACATTGCAACTAGTGATGCCTGATATAGGAATAGCTTACAGAAAAAAAGGTTGTTTGCATTTTACATGATACCATTTTGCTATTAAAAATGGCAAAAGCCTGAGAGACAAATCGAATTATGTTTCCACTAATTTTTCTGTGGCAATCTGTAAACATTTGCATAGTAAATTAGTAAAGCAATAATGAAGGACCTGTACTATCTGACATTTTATTTGCATATTAATTGAGTATTAAAGGTTTCTGTTTTAGCTAGTATTATGTGCTTATATACTGATTATTATGTTCATGTGTGGTCCCATGTAGCTGAACGTTTTGGCTGTTGATTTTTTATAATGTTTGAGAAATGGGTGAATAAATAGAACAAAATCAAAACATGCATGCACTTTTTGAAATAGTATTATTTTCTGTAAGGCAAAAAGAGTTCGCCCAACTGATGAAGCTCAGTGTGTTTCAATTGCTTTCAAGTGATTACTTACATAAATCAGTAAAACTGAATCATCATTATCCTTGGAATGTATAGGAATAACTCATTTGCCTTATCGGGTTCCTGGTGTCTGCTTGCTCAGGGTTTTGTTGGGGGTGGGGTTGAGGGTAGGAATTTTTTATCTGTCTTTCTCATATCATTGGCTAGGGCTTCCGTTAAAGTGAAGACCAGAGATAAAATATTCTTGTGTACACTCTAAAATGCAAACTGACAGAGAAGGTTTGATTTGTAGGAAAGCAAGCTTTCTGCAGTATGTGAAAGAGTTCTCGACAGGTGTTTGGCACCTTCTACTGCTGGAGGTGAAGGATGTGACAACATGACAATGATTTTGGTGCAATTCAAGAAACCTTTTCAGTCTGGGGCTTCTTTAGTTGAAGAACTCCCAGCTTCTAACGAGAAACTCCCGGCTCCCAGTGAGGCTACTAACACTGAAACAATACCAGCAGAGAGTGGATCTCGTTCATAGCTCTTGCTCGCCGTTTTGGATCTGATACTTCCAAGTCTGCAATTGTACATGATTGTTTTAATCTGTATGGACATATATTTTGCTTCTGGTTTGGTATGTCATTGCGTTTGTATTATAATTACTGGGATGGATTGTATAGATTACTTGACCACATGTTGATTATTTCATGTACCCAATTGTTTACTCAAGTGACTTCTAGGTTGTGTCTGGGGTGAGGTAAACACTTCTACAGAAGAAATTGATCTTACTATGAATTTCAGTTTTATATATAACAAAGCCAACTTCATAGATGTTTGCAAGTTTAGTCACTTCAAACAAACCTTGGCCTCACCTTTGTCAAAACCGACTACAAGTTAAATATTTTGGTAAAGTTGGAGAAAACTAATTCTTATGCCAATTTTCTCTAATTTGTGATATCATATGATACAACAAATAACAATAGCATATCCAATGAAATTTCACAAGTGAGATCTCCGTGAGATCTGGAGAGGGTAGAATATACACAGATTTCATCACTATCTCGTGGAGGTAAATAGTTGTTTTTGAAAGATTTTCGGCTCATATCATATAATCTACATTAAATATTTAATGATTTTCAATAGAATAAATAAGATCTTTGTGGTAACTTTACAGGCTGAAAAAGTCATTTGGACAATCATATTCCTAGATTAATACAGGAAACCTTTAAAATTTTGGAACAATTTTAAATACAGAAACGTAATAAAATGTTCCTGGAGTTGGAACTAACATATATAGTTCAAAATTTCATGAAATATTTTTGGATTTTGAATCTTTAAAAATTAAAATTCCATATATCGTCATAGGAGTTTGAACTAATTATGTGGGTTAGCTAGGGGAACTTTATCTAATTCATTTTTATATTAATATAAGTAATTATTTTTCAATTACATTTGAAATGATAAATAAACTACTATCGACTCAAAAGTTGGGGCAAGTGTATGGATATCCTAATTTTGGCGCTGTTATTTAATTTATCCTTCATTTTAAAAACTTTTTGGCACATGTCCCACTTGATCCACATTAAAATCTAAAATCAGTATTAACAAACTTTGACCTGAGACGTTGTGTTTTGAAGTTTCATACAGATAAAGTTCATGTCCATATGGTGAATTGTTGAACTTCATTCACATATGATGAAAGTTCGATCATTTTTGCCTGACTTTAAGTTAGATTGTTGTTCAATTATTTTTGTCTGTCATTCAGCCCGATTGGCTTCAGTAAAAATGATTAAACCTCAATCATACATAAATTTATATATTGTATTTGAAGTTGATTAATATAAATTGACGGTGTCAAAATATGCCTCCCCGTGAAATTCGAAAAAGAACCCAGCAGCAGAAAGGCCGTGGAGTAGACTTGTGAGGCCCTACAAATAGCCCAAAGCTAAAAGCCCATTATGAAAACAAATCGTTGATGAGAATAGGCCCAAAGCCCAAAAAAGTAGCAATAGAGTATATGAGATGAAAGTTTGTTCACTGTCAAAACCCTAATAGAGAAGAAGAGAAAGGCACCTACTTGTTCTTCATTTTCATCTTCGCCGCCTTACGAAGATGAAGGTACCGCCGTGAACTTGCAGCTATTTTTCTCTTTTGTTGATTGGATTAGATAAGCTATGTATATGTGTATGATTTTCAATATATGCATTTTGATTTTTTGTGTGTTTTTGTTTTGCAGTTCAACATTGCAAATCCGACCACTGGTTGCCAGAAGAAGCTCGAGATTGACGATGACCAGAAACTGTAATTACCTCATTTTATCTCCATTTTTATTTGATTTTGTATCCTCCTTCATTTTTTGTTTGTTTGTATAATCGTTGTTATATCAATTATTAATAATGCCACTACTACTGCTATTACTATAGTGTTTATCTTCTAATATGAAGTTTTTCGATTTCGCTTTGTTTTAGAAAAGGAATTATATAGTTTTGTTTTGTTGAGATAGTAATTGTATTATGTTCGTTAAGCCTTTCATGATCCATCTGAAAGGCTTAAAGTACCAAACGTTATGAATTCCGCTTGATAGTAACATTTGGCCTTGCCTGCTTAATGCTTAAAATAGTTTCTGCTTCTTTGATTTATATGTATCTTGTGGATAGTCCGCTTGTTCTATCTAATCGTACGTGTTCGGTTTGGGTGTTTGTTACCAATGTTATGTTATATTTCTTTCGTTTTTCTATGTTTTTTTATTACAGTCTTTTCTATTACATTGTTTGCTGTTACCTTCTTGTATCCCTTGTATCATTCTCCATCTACATTATTTATGCTGATTTTGGGTTTTCCATTTTGTTTTTGGTTAATGTCATTAGTTATTGCTTGAATTTAACAACTTGAAATATTTACAAGTAATAAGTAGCTATAAATCTGGTAAATGAAGTTTTGTAGTTTATTTTTTTAACAAGTATTGATAAACTTAATATTTACAAGGTTAGTAAACTTATTACCTACTATCTAAGTTGCCCAAACTCTTAAAAAAATCCTCCAAAAGTAGTGCATTTTTGGAGGATCCGACATGGGTGCGGCAACAATTTTGGAGAGTCCGAGCAACTTAGCTTATGATACAATCAACCAAACAATAAAACCACATCAAATGAATCAAGCTATTCAAATGTTGTCTCTACAAAACAATACAATATGTTATGAATATTGAGTAACAACCATCCAACAAGTTATTGATTAAAAAAATAGCCACCCAAACAAGCTATTATTGACTGAAGTCTGGCCTAAAATTTTGGTCCATGGTGGTATACTTTTTTGAAGAATGATAGCTATTGTTCCATGGGTTGGTGATTGCATGGAAACCTTGATTTGCTTTCACAAGATGATGTACCTTGAGGATATTTGTTTATGTTGTTGGAGCTGGACGCGAACAGTTATGGAATATATATGTATGTGCTCATGGGCTTTATCTTTTGAAAGCATCACTAGACTATAAATACAAATGACAGTTATATTAAATTTGAAAAATTATGAATGCATCACTGAGTGCAATTTAGAAATCAATACTTTAGTATAAGAATAAGCAATTTACATCGGTTGAACTTGGTTGACATGTTCTTTTACTTTATTCATTACACTTAAAATATTTCAATTATTCTGTCTGTTAGTACATGTATCTACAGTTTATTTTCTTGCATTACAAATTGAATTGTGTATTTTTTTGTCATTGACAGCACAGTGATTACTTGTAACTGTTTTAGCTTGGTATGTAGCTGTTAATAGATTTTGTTGCAGTTTGTATGTTGCATTTTTCAGTATGCTCATTGTTTTGCATTTGCACACCACTTAGGTAGTTTATATTCGTGTTATCTAACCTAATATCTGGAAATGCAGTCGAGCCTTTTTTGACAAAAGGATCTCCCAAGAGGTCAGCGGAGATGCCCTGGGTGAGGTAAGTTTCTGGTGCATATATTCTATAACTTTCTTGGTGGTACTTTATATGAGTTTATTAGAAAAATGTTGCTCTTATGATGGCAGGAGTTCAAGGGTTATGTGTTCAAGATCATGGGAGGATGTGACAAGCAAGGTTTCCCCATGAAGCAGGGAGTTCTAACTCCAGGCCGTGTTCGTCTTTTGCTGTACCGAGGTACTTGTGCTTGATATTCTCTTAAAGGTGGTGCCTATTTGCTGTGAATAACTTTTTGGTTTAACTATCTTATTCGTTTATATAAAATAGGTACTCCTTGTTTCCGGGGACATGGTAGGAGAAATGGTGAGCGCAGAAGGAAATCTGTCCGTGGATGCATTGTTAGCCCTGACCTTTCTGTTCTGAATCTTGTTATCGTGAAAAAGGGTGAGAATGATCTGCCTGGACTGACTGACACTGAGAAACCAAGGATGAGAGGACCCAAGAGAGCTTCAAAGATCAGAAAGCTCTTTAACCTTTCCAAGGAAGATGATGTCAGGAAGTATGTCAACACCTACCGCAGAAATTTCACTACCAAAACTGGTGAGTTTTCTCCTTTATAGCTACTAATCAGGTCCCTAGTCTGTTCTGTATTCAAATTATAGCAGTTTTGGACATGTTCTCAATGCTATTATGATGCGTTGTGCAACAGGGAAAAATGCGAGCAAGGCTCCTAAGATTCAGAGGCTCGTGACACCATTGACTCTGCAAAGAAAGAGGGCAAGAATTGCTGACAAGAAGAAGAGAATTGCCAAGGCCAAGTCAGAGGCAGCTGATTATCAGAAGCTTCTTGCTTCAAGGTTGAAGGAACAAAGAGAAAGGCGTAGCGAGAGTTTGGCTAAGAAGAGGTCTAGACTCTCTGCAGCTTCTAAGCCATCCATTGCCGCTTAGTTCACTGGAATGTAATTCCTGCTATTTTTGGGTCTGGTTTTAGTTATTGTTGGATGTAGTACTACATGGTTTTGGTAATTTTGAGCATTCCTGATATTTTGAGTCTGATAGTACTTTAAGATTGAAGTTTCTTTTGTTACTTGACAATCTTCTGTTTTTATGTTTTCTTTGTTCTGGCTACTTCGAAAAATTTACCATGTTTTCAGTCTATTGGATATGCACCAGATGATTAAAGAGAGGTACTACATGACACAATGCTTTCACCCTTTTGATTCCTGTGACTTAACAATTCAGGATCACATTGCCTTACCTTTGTGGTATGGTTATGACTGACCTAAATTTCTTAGAGCTGAAGAACTTTTCGAAGAAATTTAGGGGTTTTCTTTTGTATTTTTACAGGAGGAAATATTTATTTGGACATGCACCTTTGTAAGAACTCTACTATTTGTTAATTTGAGGAACTAAATAGTATTTTTAACCCCTAACTAATTCTTTTAATTGAAAAGCTTTTCGTCTTTAAGCTAATAGACCGATAGTAAGTAAGGTTACAATAGAAATAGTCCAGAATTTTTGCTACAACACCTGTGCATTTATTTTCAACTGTGTTCTTATGATGGTAACTATCATAATTCATATGGTATGATAATTGTCTCTTGAAATATTCCAACAAACATTTTTCTAGGAGAAGAATTGATAATTCTATCGTACCAGTTCTCCAACATATTATGGGAATTTGTGAAGTCTAATGAAAATAGAGTTGAACCTGGTGCAGTGCAATGCAATCACCAGATTTAAACAGGTATACAGAGTTTGAGCCAAAGCTACTAGGTTCTGTAGAACTCGTAACCACTCCGCCCCCGATTCTTACCTAACTACTGTAGTAACTCTTTCCTATGGACTAAATGGAAAAAGAGAACCATTGTGCCATTCGAAAGATCTCTCTACTCTTTCCTATGCTACCATATATCATATGATTCTACACAAAAGACTACTTTTTTTTTCATGTAGTCAAAGTTAAGAGGCGGAACTACAATCATCACCCTTCGCCAAAAAATTATATTATATATAGATGGATCAAATATTACTTTTCATACATATATATCAAATCTTGCGCAACAACTAGTTGAAGAGATCTCACAAATTGACAAGACATGAATTCAACATGCTTATCCCTAAAACAAAAATCTAACAAAGGATAATAACATAAAAGAAAAGGTTGTGTTTTCGAAGACAGCTTAAGCCCGGAGGAGAATGCTTGCTGTCAGCTTCTATTCTCTATTTCTATCCGAGTCTATCTACCCCTTCCACGGTACCCACCTTCAAACAAACTTATACGGTCAGATTGTCCCTCAAAATAAGCATCAATCCCCTGCATATATTCAAGACAAAAGCAGAATTCATAACTGTAAGTTCAAGTAAGTAAAATGTTGCAAAGATGGACTAATTATTAGTATGAATAATGAAACCTTTTTATTTTTATTTTTGGAGAAATGTAAAGCTTACATTGAGTGCTATATATTGATGTAGACCTTAAGGAAATTGTTACCCATGTCCTCTTGTTCTTGTTCTATCTTTCTTGCAGATTCCTCAGCAAGAGTGCTGCAATTATGTAACTCGATCGACTCCAAACTACAAATTTCTCCAAAATCTATTGGAATTTCCTTAAGTTTTTTGCATTCCTTCAGAACAAGGCGTTTTAGATTTGGGAAGTTATCACTGCTAGCTTCCCAATGCTCAAGATTTATGTCGCAAAATAACAAAAACTCTAGGCTTTGGAATTTGTCTTCATCATTCAATCTCCATACATAACCATTGGCTGCACCATTTTTAAGTTTGAGCTCTTCAAGATTTGGCAACATAACAAGAGCTGATATATCTTTCCAACGAAAACTATGCCAGCCAGCTAAAGTCAACCTTTTAAGTGATGTTGGTAAAGACCTGATGGAGATCAATGTCCGCACAGACCAAGATAATTTTTTGACACACTTCAATGCTTCGAGTTTTGTTAAGCTGGAAATATCAATAAGGTGATTGGCCCTATCCCCGGTTCTCAATAAAGCTGTATTTTGGATGATCAATCTCTTTACATTGGGAATGTTAGAAAAGATTTCATTTGTACAACTGGTCAAAGAGAGATTATAAAGTTCCTCTACATTTGGCATCCCTGTCACAAGATGCTTATTTAGGATACTTTTTCTTCCAGGACTAGGTAAATAGCAGGCTTCCCTTATTTGTATACACCTCAAGTTCTTCATCATCCATATCTTCTCTGGTAAAGTTGTATAACCATGTTCTCTCCCATATATTAAAGTTTGCAAATTCTGAAGCTCTGTGATTGATGCAGGAGGATTGTCATAACATCGAATTTGGAGATATCTCAGATGAAATAATTTTGTAACTACAAGTGGAAATGAACGAAAACTTTCATATCCATGGAATACGGCCAATACCCTGAGAAGCTTGAAATGGGAGAAAGCTTCAATGTTTACTCCGAACATAAAGTAAGGAAATAAGTAGATAGATCTGGCAACTGATGGTAATAGATGGCAAAGATGAATAGCTGAATAACCGTAATTTTTTTGAAAACTGAAATGCCTCTGTGCAGAAACAGTAGGGACTATTTTAGTTGTCTCAACATACATAAACTTTGTCAGTTCAACTTCAGTCAAACAGAATTCACGCAGTAGATCATGCATTCCACATGCTTTTATCTCACCATTGAATCTCTTTTTTCTAACCCTTATCAAATTCCTGCTGATGAGATCCTCCAGATAATCTTCTGCCACTTCAGCCAAACTTTTATCACTTCCAGGCCTCCTTATAAAACCTTCTGCGATCCATAATTGAATCAATCTCCAAGTCTCAATATGATAGTCCTCTGGGAAACTACCCATAGAAAGAAAGCAAGGTTTGAGGTGATTAGGCAAGTGGTGATAACTCAAACCGAGCACTCCTAAGCATTTATCTGGATGACTAGAAATGATTTCACCTAATGTTTGGGCAACAGCCATCCAACTTCCTAATGTCCTGGACACTTTAGAAAGATGTCCTGCAATCACTGAAATTGTTAAGGGTAGTCCTTGGCATTTTTCCGCTATTTTCTTTCCAATTTCTTCCAACTCAGGAGGATGACAATTATTTGGTCCAAACACCTTATCACAAAGTAACTTCCAACTGTTTTCTAAATTCAAGAGGTTCATCTCATGAGGGCTAATAGGATTTGCATACATTGCTACCTTTGTTTCCCTAGTAGTCAATAAGATTCGACTCCTATTGTTGTAATCAGGAAATATACCTCTTATGCTATCCCAAACATCCGTACTCCAAATATCATCAACAACAACAAGGTATCTTGGACCCTTTAGGCTTTTCTGCACCAGGTCAGCTAACTCATTGTCATCCTTTACATCATAATCTTTTTTTATGTCAATATTTGGATGCTTTGACATGCAATGTAAAGCCTCTAACAACACATTTCTTCTTCCATATTCTTGAGATATTGTAATCCAAACACGAATGTCAAAATGATACCTGAGTTTTAGTTGATCATAAGCTTTTCTAGCGAGTGTTGTTTTGCCAATGCCACCCATGCCTGATATTGTGACAATGTCCAGATCCGACAACCGTCCTGTCAGTCTTTCAACTATTATCTCCAGGTCATCATCAAGTCCGTGCACGATATCATCTGCCAAATGTTGTAGCGTTGGGTTGCTTCTAGAAGAAGTGTTAATCAAGGAATCCCCATCAGATTGAAGAATTTGATCACCATGAGTGCTTGTGGCAAACTCAGAAACAATCTCCATCACTTCGTTCTTTTGTGTATTGATTTTTTCAACAACTGATAGAAGATTCTTGTGTAGTGAACTTGTAGGTGCAATTCCAAATGTCCAGCTTAAGCCTTCCATGATTTGATAAATCGTTAGCTCAACAACATCTTCTGTATAACTAGCAGAAGCTCTTATTTTTTCCTCCAAAGATTTAATTTTTTCTGGATCAAATCTACTCTTGCTAGTTTCCTCAACAACATTTTGAAAATATTCAGCAGTAACAAGAAGGGACTCGAGCGTTTTAACCATTTTACCTTGAATGAGGTCTGGATGGCTCTGCTGTAGTTGCTCAAGAGTTTGAAGAAGAGAAACTACAACTGTATAAGCTTCCATCGAATTAACACTCAAAATAAGAAAGTATAAAACAAAGATTCTCACTTTAAATACTCTTCACAAGATCAAAAGGACACAGATTTGAACTTAGTATCACAATATAAAACTACTCAGCTGTTTCAACTATCTTTCTCTCAATCTTTAATCCCACAACTTGTTGTATAACACCATTTAATTAATTTCCATCACCACCTTAGCTTAGTGTTTATCCCTAAATTATCTGACTTAACTATTAAAATAAAACAAAGTCAGAGGAGTAGGTGTAATATAATAATTCTCCCATCCACTTTCATTTGATTATTTCGATATCTTTATATCAACTTATCAAACACTAATAAAATGAAAATGAATGGGAGAATTATTATATTAAACCTACTCCTCTGACTTTGTTTTTCTTTTAATATTAAAGTCAGCTAATTTGGGGATAAACACTATGATAAGGTGGTGTTGGAAATTATTTAAATGGTATTATACAACAAGTTGTGGGATTAAAGATTGAGAGAAAGATAGTTGAAAAAGCTGAGAAGTTTTATATTGTGATACTAAGTTTTCAAGTCTCTCTATCCTTTTGATCTTGTGAAGAGTATTTCAAGTAAAAATCTTTGTGTTTCTTTGTTATTTTGAGTACTAATTTGATGGAAGCTTATACAGCTGTGATTTCTCTTCTTCAAACTCTTGAACAACTTCAGCAGAGACATCCAGACCTCATTCAAGGTCAAATGGCTAAAATGCTGGAGTCCCTTCTTGTTACTGCTGAATATTTTCAAAATGTTGTTGAGGAAACTAGCAAGACTAGATTTGATCCAGAACAAATCAAATCTTTGGAGGAAAAAATAAGAGCTTCTGCTAGTTATACAGAAGATGTTGTTGAGCTGGCGATTTATCAAATCATGAAAGACTTAAGCTGGATATTTGGAATTACACCTACAAGTTTACTACACAAGAATTTTCTATCAGTAGTTGAAAAAATCGATACACAAAAGAACGAAGTGATGGAGATTGTTTCTGAGTCTACCACAAGCACTCATGATGATCAAATTCTTGAATCTGATAGGGATTCCTTGATTAACAACCCAACACTGCAACATTTGGAAGATGACATCGTGCACGGACTTGATGATGACCTGGAGATAATAGTTGAAAGACTGACAGAACGGTTGTCGGATCTAGACATTGTCACAATATCAGGCATGGGTGGCATTGGCAAAACAACACTCGCTAGAAAACCTTATGATCACCTTAAACTCAGGTATCATTTTGACATTCGTGTTTGGGTTACAATATCTCAAGAATATGGAAGAAGAAATGTGTTGTTAGAAGCTTTACATTGCATTTCAAAGCAAACAAATATTGACATCGAAAAATATTATAATGTGAAGGATGACAATGAATTAGCCGACCTGGTGCAAAAAAGCCTAAAGGATCCAAGATACCTTGTTGTTGTTGATGATATTTGGAGTACGGATGTTTGGGATAGCATAAGAGGTACATTTCCTGATTACAACAATAGGAGTCGAATCTTATTGACTACTAGGGAAACAAAGGTAGCAATGTATGCAAATCCTATTAGCCCTCATGAGATGAACCTCTTGAATTTAGAAAAAAGTTGGAAGTTACTTTGTGATAAGGTGTTTGGACCAAATGATTGTCATCCTCATGAGTTGGAAGAAATTGGAAAGAAAATAGCAGAAAAATGCCAAGGACTACCCTTAACAATTTCAGTGATTGCAGGAACTCTTTCCAAAGTGTCTAGGACATTAGGAAGTTGGAAGTATGTTTCCCGAACCTTAGGTGAAATCATTTCTAGTCATCCAGATCAATGTTTAGGAATGCTCGGTTTGAGTTATCACCACTTGCCTAATCACCTCAAACCTTGCTTTCTTTCTACGGGTGGTTTCCCGGAGGATTATCAAGTTGAAACTTGGAGATTGATTCAATTATGGATCGCAGAAGGTTTTATAAGGAGGCCTGGAAGTGATAAAAGTTTTGAGTGAAGTGGCAGAAGATTATCTGGAGGATCTTATCAGCAGAAATTTGATAATGGTTAGAAAAAAGAGATTCCATGGTGAGATAAAAGCATGTGGAATGCATGATCTACTGCGTGAATTCTGTTTGACTGAAGTTGAACTGACAAAGTTTATGTATGTTGAGACATCTGACATAGTCTCAACTGTTTCTGCACAGAAGCATTTCAGTTTTCAAAAAAGTCGCAGTTACTCAGCTATTGATCGTTGCAATCTATTACCATCAAATGCCAGATCTATCTACTTATTTTCTGACTTTATTATACGTAGAGTAAAATTTGCAGACTTCTCCTGTTTCAAGCTTCTCAGGGTATTGGCCGTATTCCATGGATATGAAAGTTTTCGTTCATTTCCACTTGTAATTACAACATTATTTCATCTGAGATATCTCCAAATTCGATGTTATGACAATCTTCCTGAATCAATCGCAGAGCTTCAGAATTTGCAAACTCTAATATATGGGAGAGAATATGGTCATACAACTTTACCAGAGAAGATATGGATGATGAAGAACTTGAGGTGTATACATATGGGGAAAGCCAATTATTTACCTAGTCCTAGAAGAAAAAGTATCCTAAATAAGCATATTGTGATAGGGATGCCAAATGTAGAGGAACTTTCTAATCTCTCTTTCCCCAGTTGTACAAATGAAATCTTTTCTAACATTCCCAATGTAAAGAGATTGATCATCCAAAATACAGCTTTATTCACAACCTTGGATAAGGCCAATCACCTCATTGATATGTCCAGCTTAACAAAACTCGAAGCATTGAAGTGTGTCACCTATTGTTTTTGGTCTGGGCGGAAACTGATCTCCATCAAACAGTCTTTCCCAATATCACTTCAGAGGCTGACTTTATCTGGCTGGTTTTCATTTCCTTGGAAAGATATGTCAACTCTTGTGATGTTGCCAAATCTTGAAGAGCTCAAACTTAAAGATCATGCAGCCGATGGTGATGTATGGAGATTGAGTGATGAAGACAAATTCCAAAGCCTAAAGTTTTTGTTATTTTGCGACATAAACTTTGAGCATTGGGAAGCTAGCAGTGATAACTTCCCAAATCTAAAACGCCTTGTTCTGAAGAAATGCAAAAAACTTGAGGAAATTCCAATAGATTTTGGAGAAATTTGTAGTTTGGAGTCAATTGAATTACATAATTACAGCACTCTTGCTGAGGATTCTGCAAGAAAGATTGAACAAGAACAAGAGGACATGGGAAACAATTGCATTAAGGTCTACATCAATATATAGCACTCAATGTAAGTTTTACATTTCTCCAAAAAGAAAAACAAGGAAGGCACAATACATAAACGTGTTCTTTAACTTGGCCTCAACTAACATCTATGCCCTCTAACATTTTATTTACACAAGTAGGTACCTAAACTTGTATAAAACTGAATAAATAGACACATTCATTCTATGTGGCATCCTACATGGCAATTTTGTGTATTAGGTTAGGTGTATTATGCATGAAGGACGCGTGTGTTTTCTTGTTCAGTATTATACAAGTTTAAGTGCATACTTGTGTACAACCAAAGTTGGAGGGCATAAATATTGTAAGTTAAATGGCATATTTACATATTATGTACCATTGTTCACATTACTAATTAGTTTATCTTTGCTATATTGTATATATGCAGGGGATTGAAGCTTTATTTGAGGGACATTCTGATGTTATCTTCCAAATACAGAACCTTTCCTCTTTATGTTCTTATCCTTTGTTATATTTTTGTTTTAGGAATAAACATGTTGAATGCATGTCTTGCCAATTTGTGAATTCTCTTCAATTAGCTGTCGCGCAAGATTTGATATATATACGTATGAAACATAATATTTGATCTCTCTCTTTATATAATATAGGGAAAATGCATAAGTACCTCCCCAGCCTATGCCCAAAATTCTTGAGACACACCTAACCTTTACTAAGGTTCTATTATCCCTCCGAACTTATTTTTTAGTTAATTTTTTACCACTTTTCGGCCTACGTGGCTGAATCCGTGACTTCACCTATGTTAGGCGCGTGGGGGCAGTTTTTAGACAACACTGACCAATAAAAATTGGTCATGTGTTAAAATAAACTTGGAAAAAATAAATATTAACTCAATTGTCTTCTTCTTTATTATTGTTCTTCATGTTTGAAAAAAAACCCTCCATTATCATAAGTTAAATTGCTCCTTTCTTCGAAAAGCTAACAAAATAAAATCAAGAAAAAACTAACCTTTGAACTCAACCACGATTCTTGATGGCTTAGAAGTAGGGGTGTACATATAGGTCGGTTTGGTTTGGTTTTTCATTAAAAAAACCTAAATCAATTATGTCGGTTTATTAAATCTAAATATCAAATCAAACCACGCAAAGTCAGTTTTTTTGATTTCGGTTTTAGTCGGTTCTTTCGGGGTTTTTTCGATTTTTTACAACTTAACGGTATTTGAAAAAAAGATCAAATATATTTTCACCTACTTGTGTGATAAGCTAAACTTAAGAAACGTTAAATGAATAGAAATTTTTGTAAAAACGGTAAAATTCACATGAGTACAAAATATATTTTTTTTGAAATAAAATATATAAACATTGAAAACTATAAACTAACTAAAAATATATTAACAAAGTTATAATATTTTTTATCTATAAATGAAATAATATTATATTGAATGAATGGGAAAGATGTGGGTCTAGCCAGACCCCTGACATCGGGTGACAAACCTTGATGATGACAATTTCAAAAAAAATAAAAAATAAATAAATAT